>PVIH01019302.1:0-35791 GCA_004025045.1 Sigmodon hispidus | reverse complement strand
GAAAACCTGGAAGAAATGGACAGCTTTCTGGACAGGCACCATCTTCCAAAATTAAATGAAGATCAGATTAATTACCTAAACAGGCCTATAACCCTTAAGGAAATTGAAGCTGTCATTAAAAGCCTCCCCAAAAATAAAAGCCCTGGTCCAGATGGTTTCAGTGCCGAATTCTACCAGACATTCAAAGAAGAATTACTACTGTTACTCCTCAAACTATCTCACACAGTAGAAACTGAAGGAATATTGCCAAATTCCTTTTATGAGGCTACAATCACTCTATTCACTCTTAATTTTTTAAATTTGGATGCTCATGGGGCTGCGGCAGCAGACCGGCATGCCAATCCAGGCACTATGCAGAAAGGACTGGTGAAATGGAAAGACATCCTCACAGGCCACTGGTGTGGCCCAGAACCTGTTTTAACATGGGCTAGAGGGTCTGTTTGCATTTTCCCCCAGGACAGAAATGATCCAGTTTGGGTACTGGAGCGTCTGACCAGAAAGATTCAATCAGAAAAGGTAAATGAGGCCAGGGAGCAAGCAGACAATGCAGAAGCTCCTGTTGCTGGCCCTGATGGTGCAGATAAGTGCTTGCCATAATCACAGCCATTTCATTGGCTGCCATAGGAGCCACGAGCCATATCGTGCAGACTGCGCAAACTTTGAATGCGGTCTTGGCTAATGTAGTACAGGCTCTAGACATACAAAAGAATCTTATTGCCCAGTTAAAAAGAGGGCTTGATGGTTATTAATCAAACGATCGACCTGGTCCAAGAGTGGATTGATACTCTTTGGCAGCTGGCCTAGCTTGGCTGTGAATGGAAGTTTCCAGAATTACGTGGGACTAGTGTACAATATCAGAACTTTATTCATGCTGCAAATCTGTCTAAACAGTTGTCAAGTTATCTTTTAGGAAACTGGATTGGTGAATTCAAAAACTTGACGGCCCAGCTGAGAGTGACCATGGTGATTGTGAATTCTACTGGAGTGGATGTTGGACCTGGCAGAAGGACTGGCGTCCTGGTTCTCCACCATTGTGGATCACCAGAAAGTGTGGGCAGGAATGGGAGCTCTGGCGAGCCTGATGGTGCTGATATTCCTAGTTTGCCTGTGGTGCATTTGCCATGTTAGGTTCCTTCAGTGTCGTGATACAGCCACAGTTGTCCAAGCATTTTCAGCCATTGGAGTCGGTCAGTCCTCCTTAGTTTGCTTGGCCTCCTTAAAGGAGAAGCCTTAAGAATGCTTTGCAGGATGCAAGGCTTAGCACTGCACATGAGTACTCTGGCTTATGGGAACTCATGAGGAGTATGTCTGGTTGCATGCAGGTTGACACCCAACTGCCTGCCTCTGTGAAAAGGGTGTGGGACAGGTCAGGGATTGTCTGGGTGGATGACACCTGGAGCAATACCTGTACATGTTCCTTTTGCACTTCAGAGACTAGACTTCTGCTTCTGCCTGCTTTTTTTTCTTAATAAAGAAGGGGGATCTGTAGGGAGCTGCATTGTACCATGCCCTAAAGGTGGCGCTGGTTTCCCCTTCCACCTTTCTCGATGGTGAGTGCTCTCGGGAGTAAACAACTCCTTATTGGCTGTAGGCGAGGATGGTGGCTTGCTTCCAGCGCCTCGGGACCTATGGGCAATGTCTACGTGGCTTACCGGGATTGGAAGCCCAGAGGGTATTTAGCCAAGAGCGGACATCCCTCCCCCCCCCCCCCCCGCCCGGGGTCGTTCGTCGTATGTCTGAGAGTGAGAGTGAGTGAGTGAGAGACAAGAAGATAATTAAAGGCCCGAATAAACTGCAAAGAGAAGGATCAGGTGTTGCGTGTTCCTTGGTGGTGAGGTGGCACGCGACAATAGGAATGCATTGTGCTGATAGGTATGAGAGAGAGACAAGTGAAAGCATGAGTGAGTTATCATAACATATTATATACATGTATGGAATTATAACTAAGTTAATGAAAACAATACAAAGAAAGAAAAAGAAGAATAGCACTCTACATCATCTAACATATCTGCTTCCTTCTTTCTAGGTATGTAGCTGTATCAGGTGCAAAAATGAATAATTACTTTGATATGAAGTAACCAGTTATTGATGTGTATCTAAAGAACAGAGAGTTCCCAAGCACAAATGTTTATTTAAGAAAGTAATTGTTTATCACCTGGAGTCATGACAGAAAATTGATGGAGACCTTACAAGTCTCTCTAGCCCTTAAAGTTTTGTGATCTTACATCCTTATGATTTTGTGCTTTAAAACTTGTACAAACAGTATTTTTTATTTTATATATATTTTTTATTTGGTATTTTTACATCATGCACCCCATCAAACTCAGTTATCAGACCTCTCAGAATCATGCCTACTCTTATGATCACTCCATTTACAAAACCGCCCATTCATGCTGCTCATTTACTTACTGGAGAATAATTAAACACAATATTTTACAGACATTTTATTTGCCACAGAAAGCTGATGTAATTTTAATACAATTTATACAATATATTCAGACAAATTATTTTTGAAAAATTCTTTTCTCCTAACAAAAATGGGTGCTTAATAACCATACAAAGTATTAAGTATTTTAAAGGCATTTTTTTTATTTATTTAAAAGGATTTTTTTAAATTTTACATACCAACCACAGTTCTCCTTCCCTCCCCTCCTCCTACTAGCCCATAGCTTCTCTCTACCCTACCCCTCATCCACTTCTCAGAGAGGGTAAGGACTCCCACAGGGAGTCAGTATAGTCTGCATATCAAGTTGAGGCAGGACTAAACCCATTCACCATATGAAGGCTGAGCAAAGTATCCCTCTATAGGGAATGGGCTCCAGAAAGCCAGTTCATGCACTAGAGATAAATCTTGCTCCCACTGCCAGAGGCCCCACAATCTGTCCAAGCCACACACTGTCTTCCACATTTAGAGTGCCTAGATCAGTCTCGTGTAGGTTTCCAACTGTCAGTAGCTCAACTGTTTCTGTGGGTTTCCCCATCATGATCTTGGCCCCTTTGCTTATATAATACCTCCTCACTCTCTTTGCCTGGGCTGGGAGTAAACAAAAGTTTCACTTTGTGGGTCTGGTAAAACTAGAACTCATTATGTAGACTAGTTTTGCCTAAACCAGGCAGTCATCTTCCATCTCTGCCTTCTTGGCACTGGTAATAAAGATGTGTGTTTCACACCTGGCAACATATTCATATGTACTTTGTTTTTATTAGTACTCCTTCTGATTTCCCACCCTTAACACCTTCTCTCATTCTTGCTGCTCCAATTCCTCTCCACAGTAATCTCCTTCTGCTTCCATGCTGCTTGGATTATGTTATCCATCTCCCTTAAGATCTTTTTTCATTCTCTGGTGGACCCTTTAGAATTTTGTAACCTGCACACCTATGAACCTACATGTATTTATTAAAATTTACCATATGGTTGCAGATCTTCTGTGTGGCAGACTGTCAGCTATTACAGTTGAACGTTTCCTTTTTTCAATTCTCCTTCCCTGGAAGCTGCTAATATGTATGTTGCATTTCTCAGCAGTTTTCTTTTAAACTCTAATATAATTGTCCTTAAACTTTAATAAATTAAACAGCACACTGCATACCGGAGAAATATTAATATTTGCTTTCCTAAGCTTAGCTTACTTTGCTGAATATAATTTCCAATTCCATATGATTTCCTTTTGAGAGGCATAATTTCATTTGTCTTTACAAAAGAATAAGATTGCATTGTACATATGTACCCCATTTTCTTTTTTCATCTGTTGATGGAGTTCAAAGCTGGGCATACTTCTTGACATTTATAAACACTGCAACAACAAACATGAATATCAAGTATCTCTATAAGATTTTAAATGCTTTGGGTATACTACCAGGAAATTTATACCTGGATCATATTGCAGTTTTGATTCTAATTTTCCTTTAGAAACTTCCATATTCATTTCCATTGTTTTACACAACTCTACATTCCTATTTTTCCCTTTAGGGTACACAAATATGTATGAACACAAATATCTTTAATTTTTTAGTAGCCAATACTTCACAAGAAGTAAAATAAATTCCTTTATAAAAATAAACGGAAAAAATCTAAAGTTTCAATAAAGTTCCATTGTGAGAGGTTAGCTGATGAAAATGACAAATCTTACTTTTTTATTATCTAGATTTTCAGCCCTTTACCACTAAAGTTATCTGAGTGAGAATCATTTATGGCCTTTTGCATCAATAATAACTGTATTAGCTTTCTATCACCCAGTTAAAGGAGAGTCTAATCAATGTGGAATTGTTCTAATAATGCCTAGTACTGGCAGTTTCATTATTTTGTTCTTCCATTTCCTTTATTACAAAAACAAACACAAATTATAGACAATTATAACTTCATTATGTTTTATATCCCCATCTTCATTTTATAAAATTGGTTTAAATGAAACTAAGTTTTAATTGCTTATGAGATTGTGTTTCTTTTCCTAATAAATAAAGACTATATATGAGGCTCATAAGTTAGTTTTTGCTGTTTTTCTCTGTCTGACCATTCATCTTGCTTCCTTTTTTATTTAATGGCTAATTTCCTTTCATTGTTTTCTTTTATCCACTGTCTTCTGTGTTTATATTTTCTAATTTGGGTAAACATGACACCAGTCCCTGTCCTGCAGGTGATTTATACAGCTCGTTTTCCTGTCAGACATTGTGGTGTTTATTGATTCTACTTTATGAGTGGTACTGTGATAGACTAGAGAATTACAAGATTATTTTCACAGACATCATGCGCGCTCATCTATTTATCTTCTTGAAATAATAAGACCAGTCACTACATGACAGGCATCTTAAAATGTAAAGATAAAGAATATTAATTATTCAATCTATCAGAGGCATCTACAGAACACATGTAAGAGTAGCAGGAGAAATAAAAAGAAGAATTCAAAGGCAGTGCCTGAAACTTTGAGGACCTTATTGTGAGTTATTTTATACTGCCTCCAAAATACACATTAATAGAAATGGCCCACTGAGTTTCTGCAGGGGCTGAGATTAGAGTACACAATTTGATTGCTCGGTGCCACTTGATCCATCAGCCTCAAAATGTACATACAACAAACATTATACAAATTAAACATTATATTTAGGATTACATATGTGTATACATATATATATGCATTAACAACTAATAAAAAAGGCTAGGGGTTGAAGGCTTGTAAAGGATGTACATGAGAGGGTTTGGAGGTAGGATAGGGGAAGAAGTATTGTAATTATGTTATATTCTCAAAAATAAAAAACATAAGATCAAAGAAAAACTCTCACCTTTGCCAACACTAGACTAAGCACTGTGGATTGCTTCTCTTGGTATCATGCTTTAGCTGTTTCCAAGTTCAAATCTTAGTATTCCTAATCCAGGCTTGTCCAGAGCTAAGATTCTGTTATGGACAGACGTCTTTTCATGATTCTTCTGTATCTTCCAATGGTGGCTTGAATCAGAAAAGCCCTTATAGCCACATGTGCTTGAGTTCTTGGTCTCCAGTGAACAATTAGGAGGAGGTGTGGCCTTTAGGTTTCAAAATCTTACTCCAGGCCCAGTCTCCTTAATTTGCTATCTGTAGATGATGATGTAAAGCTTTAGTCTATTGCTCCAGAGCCATGACTATATGGTTCCTGTCGTGATGATCATGAATTAATGCTCTGAAACTGTAGTCTCCCAAATGTTTACTTTCATAAAAATTGCCTTGAGATGGAGTCTTTTTCACAGCAATAATATTATTACTATCACTTGAGTTCTGTCTCTCCTGTCAGACCTCACATTAGTTTTAAATTCTTTTCTGTTTATCTTATTGAAAGAGATTTGATTATCTGCTCCAAAACCAAATTTTAGAAAGTTGAGAAAAGCACTCCATGCTTCTATTATGAGTAAACAGGACCCTTTAATATATTAACATCCTTTAATTAATGAATATTTAAAATTTGCCAATAAGGTATAAGCATATACACACTACTGAGGACATTTTGAATGAAATGTTTAATAAACTCACAAACCCATTATCACATGCTCAGTTGGCTTAATTGTCAAGTTGACATGGCCTGCCTACACTTCATTAAAAATGGAATTTCAGTCAAGAAATTTTCCAGATCATATTATCATCTAGGCATGTCTATAAGATTACTATCTTAATTATTGCTGTAAGAAGATTTATCTCTAGTGCATGAACTGGCTTTTTGGAGCTCATTCTCTATAGAGGGATACCTTGCTCAGTCTTCATATGGTGGATGGGTTTAGTCCTGCCTCAACTTGATATGCAGACTATATTGACTCCCTGTGGGACTTCTTACCCAATCTGAGAAGTGGATGAGAGGTAGAGTGGGGAGAAGCTTGAAGCTAGTAGGAAGAGGTGAAGGAAGGGGAACTGTGGTTGGTATGTAAAATTTTTTTAAAAACCTTTTAAATAAAAAACAAAACTAAAAAAGACTTGATGCAATAGTTAAAAAAAAGAAATTTATTACCTACAGTTATATGTTAGTTAAATAAAAATATAAAATATTTTAATCATTAAAAAAGATTTTCCAAGCAAATAGACAAAAGAAGCAAGCTGGTGTAGTTATTCTACTATCTAACAAAACATATCCAACCAAAACAAAAAAATAAGAAGACTCACCCCACCGTGGATAGAATCAGTCCCTGGGTCACGGGTCCTTAACTGTATAAGAAATCAAATTAAGAACTAGCCTGTGAGGGAGTCAGCTAGGGAGCCACATCCTACATGATTCCAGCTGCATTTTTTGTCTGTGACTTGAATCCTTCTGTAGAAGCAATGCTTTGCAGGATAGGAATCAGGCCTTCCTTGCGTTCCTGATCTGATTTCCCGCTGAGATGGACTACAACCTACACTGAAATAAACTCTTTCAACCATTAATTCACTATGGTCATGGCATTGGTCATAACAACAACCAATGAACAGACTCAGAGATCCATAGCTAAACACTATGAGCCACAGGGTTGAGCTGCTGGTCCAGCTGAAGAGTGAGAGAAGAGATTGCATAAGTAAAGGAGTTGGGATTATGATGAGAAGACCCATGGACTAGGCTGTCCCGTGTTGATGGGAGCTCAGAGACTTTAAAATGACAGCTAACAAATCTCCATGGAACAGATTTGGACCCTCAGAATGTGGAAGAAAGTCAAAAAGGTGGGCAGTTTGTGGGGTCTCTTACACTCGGACCAGAGTCTAACCCTGCTGCATGAACAGGCTTCTCAGAGCCCATTTTTTTTGTGGGGCAACACCTTTCCCAGACTTGATACTTGGGCAAGGGACTCAGTCCTACCTCTACTGAATATACCAGACCACACTGACTCATGTGGGTTCCCTTGCCTTCTCTGGGGAATGAAGGAGGAGTCGGGGTTGGAAGGAGAAGCTGGGAGAGGGCTTGGGGAGCAGTGGTGGGTATGGGGAAATATTTTTAAATAACAAATAAATAAATAATGAAAGTAGAACACTATGCAATCACTAAGAAGTAATGGATGACATTCAAGAATTTTTTACTTTAGGAAGAAGATAATATCTGTAGTGGTTAGTTATTGCTTGGACAAAACATTTATGATGTGTGACAAAATGGTTATTGAAGAGATGCTACACACACACATCTACTTAGAGAAGCTAAGAATCCCATGACAGATCAAAGTACAGATACAATTAAAGTCTGACTTGGTGAACATAGGAGTGTTACTGGGGTTACTTATAGGAATATGCATCAGAGATGCTGACAGAAACAAATGACTCAATGACAGCTGGGTGAGAGCTCACAGAAACTGAAAACCTGGAGCACACTGCACAGCCTGAAGGCAACTCAGGAGATGGGCAGATGTCCTTTCCATGTTCTCCAGTTGGTCTAAACCACTTCAGGCACCCTGGCAGGTTCTGCTTCTTCCAGGCAACTGATATGTTCTCAAAGTATTATTTGCAGCTTGGCTGGTCCAAGAAGAACTCTTATCTTTTAATTGCTTACTCTAGCAAGAAGGGATCTAGAGATTCTGAGAATCTGATCATTTTCAGAGACTTCCTGGAACTATTTTAGTTGTTTACCTTCCTGCTTAAGGAGCTTCCCTGTGGGATTGACAGTTTCAATCTGAAAGGAAAGTTACACAATAACCTAACAAGAAATAACTAAATGAAAGTGTTCTTTGAGTTACAGGTAGATATAATTCTTCATGATGGGAAAGTATGGTATTTAGAACAGTTCTGGATTGTGATGGCAAGAGAAAACTGATATATCTCTATTTCAGAAATAGAGAATGATGAGTGCAGAACATCAGTGACATATGGGATGCCATACCACATTTATGGTAAGTCTTCCACCCTCAGTTAAACTCTTCTGAGAGCTCCCTCACAGACATACACAGAAGTATCTTCTAGTTGATTTTAAATCTAGTTCTGTTGACAATGAAAAATAACCATCACATAATCTATTATTATTTGCAGATGATATGATTTTATACAAAAGTGACTCACAAAATTCTACCAGAAAACTTCTACAGCTGATAAACACTTTCAGCAATGTAGCAGGACACAAGATTAATTCAAAGAAATCAGTAGCCCTCCTATACACTAAAGATAAAAGAGCTGAAACAGAAATAATGGAAACATCACCCTTTATAATAGCTCCAAATAGCATTAAATACCTTGGAGTAACTATAACCAAAGAAGCAACAGATCTATTTGGCAAAAATTTAAATTACTAAAGAAAGAAATTGAAGAGGATATCAGAAAATGGAAAGATCTCCCATGTTACTGCATAAGTAGAATCAACATAGTAAAAATGGTAATTCTACCAAAAGCAATCTACAGATTCAATTCACTGTTCATCAAAATCCCAAAACAATATTTTAAGGACTTTGAAAGAACAATACTCAATTTCATTTGAAATAACAGGAAAGTCAGGATTGCCAAAACAATTTTACTCAACAAAAGAACCTCAGGAGGCATCACCATCCCTGACTTCAAGCTATACTATAGAGCTACAGTAATAAAAACAGCCTAGTACTCACATAAAAACAGATTTGTGGATCAATGGAATAGAACTGAGGATCCAGGCATTAACCCAAAAACCGATGAACACCTGATCTTTGACAAAGAGGCCCAAAATATTCAATGGAAAAAAGATAGTATCTTTAACAAATGTTGTTGGCATAGCTGGATGGTAGTTTGTAGAAAAATGCAAATAGGTCCAAGCATGTCACCCTGCACAAAACTCAAATCCAAGTGAATCAAAGACCTCAACATAAACCCAGCCACTCTCAACTTGATAGAAAAGAAATAGGGAAATACCCTTCTACGAATTAGCACAGGTAACCACTTCATAAATATAACACCAGTGGCATAGACACTAAGACAAACAGTCAATAAGTGAGACCTCCTGAAACTGAGAAGCTTCTGTAAAGCCAAGGTCACTGTCAATAGGACAAAACGACAGCCTACAGAATGGGAAAAGATTTTCACCAACCCTACAAGTGATAGAGGATTGATCTCTAAAATATATAAAGAACTCAAGAATCTAGAGTCCAAAACCTTGAATAACCCAATCAAAAATGGGGTTCAGAACTAAAAAGGGAATTCTCAGCAGAAGAATTACAAATGGCTGAAAGGCATTTGAAAAAGTGCTCAACATCTTTAGCCATCAGAGAAATGCAAATTAAAACAACTTTGAGATACCACCTGACACTTGTCAGAGTGGCTAAGATAAAAGGCACTGATGACAGCCTATCCTGGAGAGGTTGTAGAGCAAGGAGAACACTCATCCATTGTTGGTGGGAGTGTAAGCTTGTTCAGCCACTCTGGAATGCAGTATGGCAGTTTCTCAGAAAACTGGAAATCAATCTACCCATAGATCCAGCAATACCAATTCTGGGTGTATACTGTAAAGACACGCATTTACACTCCAAAGGCATTAGCTCAACTATGTCCATAGCAGCATTATTAGTAATAGCAAGAACCTGGAAACAACCTAGTGCCCCTCAACTGAAGAATGGATTAACAAACTGTGGTACATTTACACAATGGAGTACTACGCAGCAGTAAGAAAAAAAATGATATCCTAAAATTTGCAGGCACCTGGATGGATTTGGAGAATATCCTCCTGAGCGAGGTATCTCAAATCCAGAAAGATAAGCAGGGGACGTACTTACTCATTAGTGGACTCTAAACAAAAAGCAAAAAGCAAAGCATGTCCAAGCTGCAAACCACAACCATTGAAAAGCTTGGGATCTGAAACACCTTGGACTGAAACCTTGGTTCTGACTCCCTCTAGAGGAACACCTGACTCAGTTTTGATGTTGTGGGGAAGAAACTGGATCTGCCAGGAGTGGAGACTGAACAATATTGGGACCTTGGGACCTCCTGCCCATGCTGGGGAGGAGATGGGGAGATGTGGAGAAGAGAGGTTGACTGGAGGGCATGGGAGGGGAAAGGCACCTTGAATAAGGATATACAAGGATAGAAAATTTGACTTTATTCATAATAAAAAATTAAAAAATAAAAATAAAAATAAAGGACAGTAATTACTTCCTAAGCATGTGAATATTCTTTCAAACAAGAGTGCATTTTCAAAGTGTAATTTTAAATATTTATGTGACATAAAAAGATCTTTACATATAATTAAATTTGGGGTTGAGAATTATAAACAGTATACTAACATTTATAAAAATATTTCTATTCTGTTAATATGCTTTTGTACAACTTGTATATGCTGTATTCTGACTATAGAAGCCAGAAAAGGGTAACAGTCCTTGGGTCTGTGGTCACAGGCAGTTGTGAGCTGCCTTGTTGAAGCTGGGACTCAAAACTGGTTTCTCTGCAAGAGAAGCTAATGCATTTAGTCAATAAGTCATCTTTCTAGGTCCCTAATACTCTTCTTAAATATATTAATAGGCTAGAGTTTAATAATGTATGCCATGGCACATATGTGGAAGTCAGAGAGAACTTAAAAGAGTTGATTCACTTCTATATTGTGAGCCCTGGGGATCACACTCAGGGTGTCAGCCTTGTTGATAAGCACGATTACCTGCTGAATTGTCATCTCACCAGCCCTCATGGGTTAGTTTAGAAATAGGTGAGTAGTAGGTTAAAACATTCATTCCTTGTGACATCTCCAGAGAAAGCCCATTTCAGCTCAGTGGTTTAAGATAGGCCTGTTGATGTCTTTGTCCAACTGGATGGTAGCAGCATCATAAGCTTAAAATATGCTGCCATGAGTAACCAACTGCTTGGTCAAGCTGTCTAGCAGCATTAGATGAAGGCAACCACTGCAAAAGAAGTATGAGGTTTGTCCACAAATTGGATTCATCATGTTACTCAGGAAACAACCTGGAAAAGTTCAGCCTAGATCCCTGACCTAAAGCCATCCTATACGTGGCTCGAAAATAGATGTTTTTATGTCCATATTATTGAGCTTCTACAGTGGTTTGATGTGAAACAATATTATGTAATTACATGAAGATCAATGCTAAAAATTACTATGCTATGAAAATTTAATACAAATATAAGATATTTAACCTCATTTGAGCATTACTCTAAAGATCTATGTTATTTTTACTTGAATTAAATATATGTAAATCTAGGAAATAGTAACTAAGAATATAGTGTGAGAAAACAATCCCTCAAAGGAAATACACCTAACAAATTCCTGGCATTGGGAAATGAACATCTCAGGAAATGGTAGAAATATGAGCATAGGTCAGCCATTTGCTAGTTGTTCTTGTCAAAATGAAATAATATACTGTTAAGCTTTGAATGGCTTTAGTTGATTAGCAAGATAATTCAAAAAGAACATAAAGAAGTTTAGATTTCAGAATATACAAATGGTTTTACCAGGAAAAAATCTGTGTCCATAAACATATCTAGAAGGAAAAGTCTGGTTCCTGAATGCTAAGAGAGAGACATGAACCAAAACCGAGCCAGATTAAATTGTGAACACTCCTGGAAATATTAAATAATAACATGTAGCCCTTTCTCTTAGTTATAAGCACAACCAGAGAAATAAAATGTTCTGTTATATATAACTTTGCTGAGATTACTTGAAATAAAATATACATATATCTCAAAAAGAATTTTAAATAGTTCATCAAAAAATGCACCCATTTTTTAAAAAAATAGATGTAGGTAATAACTACTAACTAGGTCTAAATGACAAAATTGATTGAGATTCTATAATGCTTGTCAACTTGACATGATCTATAATCACCTGAGAGATGCACTTCAGGATATGCCTGTTTAGGGTTATCTTGACTGTAGTTCACTTGTGGAAGTAAGAGGAGTACATAGTAAGCTGGACCATTTCCTGGGCAGGGGGAGCTTGTATTATATAAGATGGGAGAAATTAAATGAGTTCTCACAGAAGGAATATAGCCATTGCTGGCTGCTTCCTTAGGGCATGTGCAATTTAGGTATCTACTTCTCAGTCCTGTCATTTTTTACTTTGTCCACAACAATGAACAGTAACCTTCAACAGTGAGCTGAAATAAACCATCCCTCCATTAAGTTGTTTTTGTACCAGTATTTAATCACAACAACAGAAATTTAACTAAGGCAGATGCATAAAAATACTTAATCTCCAACCTAGAGAAGAGAAAGACAAGGAAACACCTTGGTTGTCAAGACAGACAGAATTCCTGTTCTAGATAGATTTGTGACCAATACAGAGAATGGAAGAGTAATTGAATCCTCCAGTGAGAGAGAACTGAAAAAGGGGCTTCATTTCAGTATCAGTGTCTCTATGAAACAGGAAACCTAGGAGCCTCAATCTGGAAAGATGTGAGGAGCCATACAGTCTTTCCATTTTCCATCCTTTTCTAACATCCTAGGGTTAAAAAATGTCTTCTGAATATAGACATAGATATTATATGTTCAAATTTCTGGGATGCAGATGCAGACACAGAAGTTGGTAGTAAAATCAGACCCTTACTTATAGTTAAAAAGAACAGGATTGAAAGCAAATGATCTTAGTAATTAGTCCATAAAGCTGTCATTAAAACAACTGAAATCCAATGGTTTAAATTAGAACAGACAGCCACATGGAAGGCAGCGCCACACTAAATGACCAGAGGTCTCACACACAGATTCTCAGCTTCATTCATATTTTTTAGGATCCACAGGTGTATCATATACAGCTTATTTTATGCATGCATACATCATGAGCCACTCTTTATATAAAAATATACATGGTAGACACAATTATATAGTTATAAAATATATGTAATTAAACATTGATTAGTGCATACTATGTTTTCCAAATCAAGCTTATATCTTTTCATTCCTGTCCACATTATTTTAAAATGGATTCAAATAACTCTAGTGGCACTGAAATCATTTTGCTCTTATATAACTACATATTAGAATGTACTTAAATGACTGGCATATTATGTGCAAAACAAACCACAAAAATTATTGCAATTATAACCTTATCTGTATTGGAATATTGAAAACAATGAAATATTTAGTACCTCTATATTTGATTAATAACAACATGGGCATAAAATTAATGTACCCAAAATAATTAAAAAATAGTAGTAGCTTCACTCTTGAGGTAATAGTAGGTAATAATAAGTAATAATAATTGATGTATAATTAGCTCCCTTTTTCCCAGAGTACCTTCTTATAACTTCAATAATTTAATCTCCTTGCTTATAAAACAAATTTTCTCCATTATTTACAATTTTGGTTTATGAACACGAACAAGTTTTTCTAAAATACACCTGTCAGTGCCACATCCAGTATAAAAATGCATCCTGTTTTGTTGGGAGACTTATAATGATATATGTTGTCCATGGATTTTCCAAAGGAAGATCTCAAATCAAATTTCTGCCTCTGGTCTTTTCTTTTTTAATTTCTTTTTGTTATTATTATTATTATTATTAACAAAGAAGTCATGCTTTCTAACCTTTTATATCCTTATTCAAGGTCCCTTCCCCCTCCTACCACATCAAGTCATTCTTTCTTCTCCATTTCATTATGTGGCTGAGGTAGAGTCACATCTTTTTCTCTGAGACTATTTGGCCTCCTGCAAAAGTAAGTATGAAAATTAAGAATAACCTTCAATGTGCTGTGCAAATCACAGAACATTACAGACATTCCTTTTCAATGTCACTGCAGCAAGAAGAAATTAGATGTGAAGGAATGTTTCTGATGTTATCTTTTGAGAAGTTTAGTTATTAGTCTGGGGATAGAGTGGTGGATGTGTGAATGTCAAGGTGCGTATGAAGAGGTTTGAGGACATTTTCGTAGAGTTGTTTCCCTCCTTTCACATTTATGTGAGTTTCAGGGATTGGATTCAGGTCTTTTGGCTTGTAGAGAAACTATGTGAAACCTGCAGAACCAACTCTCTAGCTCCTCAAGGGCATCAACTAGTTTGTTCAGGAACATCTTAAAAGAATTCTAACACTATTACAGACACAGTCGTATCTGAAAGTCCTATTTTGAAATATTCCATAGAGTGACTAATATAGTAGCAAAAAAAAAAAAACAATGTCAGAATGTGTTTTGATAAAAAAAAAATCAGTATAACTGCACATTATCAGTCATTGCTTGTGAAATTTAATGCAAAATAAAAGTTTACAAGCAAAATAACATGCTGAAATCATATAGCTTCAAACAGGTATAGTCCATGAGTATATATGTACAATGTACCATATTCTAACAGAGGATTTGTATTATTTGTGAGTTTCTGTGTTAACAATACACAGCATGTGGTTTCATTGTGACATTAAGACATTTTCATACATGTGTGCTATATATATTAATAAGTCATGTCCTCATCCCCTATTTTTTTCTCGGGCCCCTCTCCTGTGTCTGCTAACCTCATCCATGTTCACTTCTCATATTATTCTTATTTTACTTTCATGTATTTTTGTTGTTTGGTTGGCTTTAATGATTCAATGAGTTTCATTGGGGCTGCTTACAGGAACATGGGTTAGAGAAAATTTACAGAAGCATGGAATCCTTACAGGATTGATATTTTTACCTGTAGTATCATGGTAATAGTAGCATTAAAACTGACAATTATGGATAGAGGAGCAGACTGAACCTCCTCTATGTATAGTCAGAACTCCTTGACATGTAAACCTTGATTTGGAAGTGATATCAAAGTGTTAGTGGCACATCATCTCTTTTCATCTATAATGGAAATCCACTTATAATGGAAATCATCAAGTGTTTTACAAGTCATATCTTATAATTCAATTCTAGTTGTTACAAATAGTCCTCTTTTCTATTGTCTATACTGGACTGAAGGGAATCCCTCTGCTATCATGGTTACTTCCCATAAGTCCCATTTCTTGTCTTAACCTTGGATTCCCTATTGCAACAGAGAACCACAGGAACAGCTCTCACACAGTCAGGGAAGGTTAAGCCACTCACAGTTTGCAGAATCTCTTTTGTTCTAAGCAGCTCCTGCAAGTGAATATCTGCCTTCTTTGTATCCCATGAATAAAACTGATTTGAAACTGAACTCCAGAACTTCCCTGGGAAAAGCAGTATCAGGTCGTAATCCCTATTCAGATGAATACCTTTTCTTACTTTTGAAAGAAGAAAAAGATACCTATATCTTTAGTGGAGAGACTTAAGATTAGTAAACAGAATCAAGAATACAAGGTCTTGAGTGGAAGAAATCTATGTAGAGGTTTTTGGTTGCTGGGACTTCAATTATAAGCAATTTGCACACATCTTTGACAACAATGAAGTGACTGCTTTTGCAAACATTGGGTTTTAATCAATGGGAAGTTCTGTCTTATCATAAGCAGAAATCTGGCTTTCCTTAACTTATCAGTATTTTTTCCTTAGTTTCATACTTAATTCAGATTCATATAAATATACATATATGATCATATTGGTTTATTTAATTTAACAGAATTGTCTGGCATATATATGTGTGTGAAGGCATATATATATATATATGCATACACACACACACACACACACACACACACACACACCACAGAACTGACAACTGAGTGTGCTCCTTCTTTGGTCTTTTAAAGAATTTAAAACAACTGACATCCTGCCTCTCCCCTGTATCGTTTTAGTAGTGTCTGCTTGTTGTGTGGGTGGAGAAGCAGAGTATTCCTTCCTTCATTCACAGAATAACATTATGATAATTTTAATTCTTCTCCAAGAAGGATGTATTTTAGAAATTTAATTTTGAGTTCTGTTTACATCATTCACCCACTCCTCCTTCTCTTTTCTATCCAGAGTTGGTGATTAATTACAATGAAGTCTAGTGCCTTCTTTTGTATAACAGTCAAGAGTGGGGACCCAGAATGCAACTATTGTGAATACCTCGGCCTCTCAGATCTCACTGGAATCTCACTGTACTGCCCTCACTCATGCTTCTAGTTGTAAGAAATAGCTAGTGTCTCACTTCTGGGCCTGTAGCTGGATGGAGAGAAAATAGAATCTGTGGAGTAGAATGCACAAAGTCTCTTTTAAGGTTTATTTAATGCTGTATTTCATATTCAACTTTAAAAATAAGTTGTCTGCTTTAGATACTAAACTGATATTAAATGGATTCCATCTTTTTCCCAATTTTCTGTGCTTCATCTCAGTTGTCTCAAAACTTAGCCTAAATCAGGATATAAGGACAAATGTCAACTTCTCTTCAAATATTCTGTCCTTTCTATGCACTGTCTTTATTGTCTGACATTATGTTTATTCTTAATATTCCCTGCTTTGTTTAGGTATCTCATACAACATGTACTGTTGTAAAAGGTTTTCCCGGCCCTTTTGGGCCCGGAGGTTTGGACCTGGCCTGCAGTGGCTTTTGTCCCCTAAAGAAATGAATCAGACACTTATATTAACTTCATCCTGTTTGGCCTATGTCTCAAGCACATTACTAGCTAGCTCTTTCAACTTAACTCAACCCATTTCTATTAATCTACCTGCCATGTGGCCCAGCCCGTGGCTCACTTGGATTCCTTACATGTCTCTTCCTCCAGGTCGAATGGAGACTGGCTAACTCCACCCTCCTTCTACCTGTCAGTCCTCTGATTCTCCACCCACTTCTACGGTGCTCTACATAGACCGAAAAAGCTCCTTTATTTATAGCATATAGAGAATATTCTACCACAATGTACTTATAGCATTGTATAAATTTAATCCCTCTTAATTTTATTTATAATTTGTTTAGTGTCTTGCTTCCACTGCATACTAGATATATCAAGCTGATTGATTAATGAACATTTGTCCGAGTTCTCCATTGAACTGAGTATAATTATATCGACACCATGTAATTCTTATATTTTTGGTTGTGAGCCTAGACTTTAACAGCTGAGCCACCTCTCCAGCCCTAAAATGTGTAGCCAAGGCTGGACTTGAACTTGTAATGCTCTTGGTCCTGGCTCCTTCAGCACATCCTACCAGTGTGCACCACCATAACTGGCTATAATTCTTACTAACTTAGAAGAAATTATGACATCATTATTAAATCATTTAACCTAGAATCTGAAACTCATTACATCCATGAGTATTTTATTTTCAATATTTTTATGCAAAATTTATTGTGTTTCAATATATCACACTTTATACATACTAAAAGCACTTCAAAATTTAACATTATTTAATGAAGCAGATATTTTAAGATTTTCAGAGTGGATTTATCTCCTATATTTATTTTTAAAAATATGCTTTCTTTTATGATGTTATGCTTCCTTAAAAATGTTCATTGTACCATGGAAATCACATAAATTTATCTATTTGGATCCACCCTACTTACATACTGTCTTCTCCAAGATAATGTAAGGGGACCAATTCTACATCAGCAATACAAAACCGAGTTTTTTACTTAAATTGCTCTTGTGAACTGATTGCATTCTATACGTCACTGTAATTACTGGTTATTTTATAATTTGTGTTGCAATGTAAATTACTAAAAATTAGGCTGGTACTGATCCATACTGGTATACTAATCTAACATTGGCATCTATTGGTGGTCAAAAGACAGTTTGGGAAAAGTTACCATCAATTTTGTTCTGATTAAGTTAAATCACTTTTAAGAAGTAAGGTACAAGCTTGGCTTAGGATCTGAAAGAGCTTGGACCAACACCTTGAATCCCACTCCCTCCAGAGGAACACCTGACCCAATCTTGACGTTGGGGTGAGGAAAGTAGATCTGCCAGGAGTGGATGCTGAACTAAGCCATATTGTGATCTTGAGACCTCCTGCCCTTTCTGGGGAGGAGATAAAAGAGATGTAGAGAAGAGAGAGTGACTGGAAGGGGTGGGAGGGGGAAGGGAGCTTGAACAAGGATATACACGGATAAAAAATATGACTATTCATAATGAAAAAAACAGAAAAAAATAATCACAAAAAGAAGGTACAATTCTCTATCATCCTCATAAAGTTATTATTAAGGTTGTTTTCTTGTGCTTCATCTGCTTAGGAATGTTCAGATAGTGGGATTCAGGCATTGTTGAGGGAGACCTAGACCCCTAGCTTTGGGGTCTCAGGATCCTGAATGGGGTGTGGCTAGTCCCCACTGAGGAGCCTGGGCACACTGCCATTTCTTCCTGCTTGTTCCTATATTCTGGGGAGAGGATCAGCACCATCACTTTGTGGGATAGCTCGACTCTCCAAGTATTGCATTAATGTTTAATTTGTACCAGTGAAGGTCTATATAACCCCTAAATAAATATTAAATCTTTATATGATTCATTGCAAGTGAATAATTCTGCAATACTTGCTGTTATAGGACTGCTGGGTTCAAGTGGCACCATGTGGCCTTTTCTGTTATTGTGTTCTTACACTGGCATTTACGCATCTGGATTAGGGATAATTATATAGGTCTAGGTGTTGTTTTCTGTGTTTGCCTTTGTTGGATGGGAATTTTGTTCTTTTATTTTTCTCTTTCTTCTCTGGTCTCCTGCTCTAAATGGCCTAGGGTTCTCTTGAATGACATGTCTTCAAGTCCAGTAAGGTTAGGGTTTTTTGAGGTGTAGGGTCCCTAGATCCTGCCTGACATCCATTAAAGACCATAAAATCAACCAAAGGAGCCAAGAAGAAGGGATGCTGTTCTTCTGACTGGTGTGCACTGTAGGTGGGCCTATGGAGTCTCCTTGAGGTGTGGAGAAGAACTGGCCATGGGGAAGGTCATGAGGTATGAGTAGTTGGGTGGCAGATTAGGTGTTGGGAAAACAGCTGGAAAGTGAAGAGGCTTTGGAGTTCAGATAGATACCTGGTACAAGGGAAACTCCAAGGAAGTTACAAGGATTACCTCAGCTAAGGCTCAGAGTAATGGCAGATGCATCTTCTGTGACTAAGCAGGACTTTTGATAGAGAAGTGAGAACACCTATCCAGCCACACAAACATTGACCTGCAGTCTGTCCTGTCTATGAGAAGTGTTTGTGGAGAGGAGTAAGGCAGGTGAGGAGATTATGGGAGGAACCAACAAATGACTGGTCCAGCCTTACACCCATACCATGAGAGTAAGACCACCCCTAACACTTCCTGGATTGCCAGGATCCAGAGGATGGATGACCAGAGACCAAGGACAGAAGAAACACAATTAAAAAAAAACAACTGTAATGATGCTTAACTATATTCTCCTATACTCACAGATTGGTGACTACTCCAGTTGTCATCAGGAGCTTTCATTCAGTAACTGATGGAAACGGATGCAAAGACAAACAGCCCAGCTTAACACAGAGAGAAAAGATTGTACGATCCAGGGAAGTCAATGATATCACAAGGGAACCAACAGAAATGACTAATATGTGCTCATAAGAAACTCACAGTGTCTGAATTGACAGCCAGGAAGTCTGCATTGGACCAACCTAGGCCTTCTACATATGTGTGACAGTTTACAGTTTGGTCTACTTGTGGAGACTCCCAGGGTAGGAAACAGGAGCTATACTTAATGCTTTTGCTGGCTTTGGGGGACTTATTTCTCATACTGGTGGGTTTTCCAAATCTTAGTACAAAGAGAGAGGCTTAGTTCAACAGCAACTTGATATGCCACGGTTTGTTGATAACCATGGGAGGTTTGCCCCTTTCTGAACAGAACAGTGGAAAAGTGGATTGAGGGGGTTCAGAAAGGAAGGTGGAGAAATAAAATAGGAGGAGAGGAAAAAATGCAGTCAGGATATAAGATAAATAAATAAATAAATTTAATTAATAAAGAAGAATATTATATCAGTAAAGAAGCTTTCTTTAGCATGCCCAAGCTGCAAACCACAACCACTGAACAGCTTGGGAACAGAAACACCCTGGACTGACTCCTCGGATCCCACTCCCCCTAGAGGAACACGTGATTCACTCCTGAGAGAGGGGGAAAAAACTGGATCTGTCAGGAGTGGAGACTGAGCTAAGCAATATTGGGTCAGTGGGACCATGGGACTGTCTGCTGCCTGCCCAGGGAGGGAGTAGGGAGTTGTGGAGAAGAAAGAATGACCTGATGTGGTGGGAGGGGGAAGGGACCTTGAATAAGGATATACAAGGATAGAAAGTGTGACTTCTTTGTTCATAATAATAATTAAAAAAAGAAAAAAGAAGAAAAAAGAAATTCCCATATCACAAAACTGGAAATTTGGATGTCAAATAAAATGAATGAAATAGCCAGTGGCAGTGATGAGTGATGGAACAGTTGGCAGAGCCGCTCAAAGACGGCAGGGCCTACCAGCTCTGAGCAGATCATGAAAACAGGGGTCTTTTGGCTATAGAATCTCATTCAGGATCAAGCTGAGAGGATGGCAGAAAAGATACCTGAGCTAACCTTGGAGCAGCTTCCCCAGGATGTAGCCACTATGAAGCTGAGCAAGTATCTCAGTTGAACTGGAGATGAGCTAGACAGCAACATGGAGCTGCAAAGGATGACTGCTGACATGGATACAGACACACTGCCCCTACTCCCCCAGAGGTCTGTGGTCTGCGTGGCAACTTCAACTGGGGCCAGGTTGCCTCTCTTTTCTACTTTGATAGAGAACTGGTGCTCAAGGCCCTGAGTACCAAAGTGTCTGAGCTAATCAGAACCACCATGGGCTGACATTGAACTTCTTCCAAGAGCGGCTTACTGTCTGCATCCAAGACCAGGGTGGCTGGAATGGCTTCCAGACTCCCATGTGGCAGACAGGAGCCATTTCCTGTCTGGACTTCTCACTGCCTCATTCACCATCTAGAAGAAGATAGGCTGAGGCTGCCTACTGCCTTGGACTGTGTCTTTTCTTCATAAATTACGGCATTTTTCTAGAATGAATGGAGACAGGGATCAGGGAACAGGCATTTTTCTTACTTTTATAATTATTGGGAGAGGTGGAAATAATGGCCTGAGAAAGGGACAATAAACCTCAGGTCCACTTTGAAAAAAATAATTAAAATACATTAAAAATATCCAATATAAAAATAACAACAGCTAATGAAGATAATAAAAAAAAATAGACTCGTTTTAAGAATCCGGGGAAGAAAATTCATTGTTCTAAAAATTGAAAACATTGCACAAGAATTTAGCATCCATGCTATCCTTCCTATGCTAGCACAGTTCTTTATTACTATTGAATAAAGTATGTGTAATTGAAGTTCAGCTAACGGGGCTGGAGAGATGGCTCAGCCATTAAAGGCTAGGCTCACAATCAAAAATATGAGTGTAAAATAAATTACAGAATTAGGATTTCAAGTGCAAAAAAAAAGTTTTCTTAGAAACAGTTTCTAGGCAAATGAAGTATGCAGTTTGTTCCTCATCTTTTGTGACACTGTGCTGGAAGAAACATGTAGTGGTATCTAAGCTTACAATGATAGTAATGTATTAACGCAAGTCACCTGCAACTGATAAAGAAGAATATTATTTATATAGGGTGCTCAGGTAAGAAACTCACTTGTGCAGTTCCTAGAAAGCCTGAATGCTTCACAAAGCTTTACTTAATGAGTCAGGTCCTTCATCCAAGAAAAAGAAACAGGAAAAAGGGGCAAGGGCATGAGTGCACATAGATCTGAAACTGGCCTTCTGGCCACGCCCCAGATAATGGGCTTTCAAAGTATAAAAGCCATGCCTCTAATTCAAGGTGATAGGACCTGCTTTCCACTACAATAAAGTATGAAATTAGTGGAGAAAGTTCTAATCTTGCATGAGTTTAAAGGTTCCCTCATATTCTTTGATTCTCAAATGTGGTCATGTGTGTCCTGTGTGTGTAAAAAGGCAAATAAAGTTACCTATGAAGTAGTTGCACTACCAGTATTTCCTGATTTGTACATTATATAAAGCTAATTATTTATAATATCAAATCAAATTCTTTTTGTGTCTCATAAGTATCATTACTACAGTCACTAGCATTGCAGTTATGGACAATCAATCTTGACCTACTTTAAATCATGACATTAACAATTTAGCACTTACTAAATGCTCATAGTTTGTAAGGACATAAATATTGCTTTTGCATTTGGTGAAATATCATAACAGAGATCATAGACCAGTAAGATATCAGTTATTAAACAGATAACTTCACTGAAGGTTGAAGGAAATTAAATGGATTGCTTTGTATCTGTGGTACATTTTCAATGAATTAGAGCATTCTTACAAAATATCTAAAATATTTTTATAAATATGCATTATGAATTCCAAGAAGCCTTTTACAACCTAAAGAGAAACTGAAAAGATTAAGGGTGATTACTTTGGTGGAGTCTGTTTCTATGCTATTCTGAGAAGTCAGGAAATTTATGCAGAAAATTACTTCTTTGTTGTTTTAGGATACTACTAAACAAATTACTCTTAGACTTGCCTAAATGGCTCTTACTTGCTAACAGTAAACTTGCTATTACCCCTAAACATCATATGCACTCATAAGGAATTAGTTGAACACATTGTTGGGGCCAAGTCATCCCAAAGTGTGAGACACAAGTTAGCCCACTGCATTTTTCCTAAGCTCCAATTGGAGATATATTTTCTAAAGTCTTGGGTCTATAGAGTCCCAGTGCAAATGATAATCACATTAGGTTTGGAGGAAGAAAGGGCTCAAACAGTATAAAAATGAAGTAGAGCTAATTTAAATTGATTGCTATTAAAGTTTTAGTAACACTAACTCCCATCCCAGTACTACCATCACCCAGGGATTTTCAGGGTGATGTAATAGAGTATGGAATTTAGAAGTACTCAAAACCATAGCAGTGACAGGAAAGGCAAAAATTTCTTCAAAGAATACATCACTATGTTATTGTTGATGGTGGCTCTAATAAACCAAGAGGAAGCATTTGTATTTTGTTTTCAACTTTATTTTTGCCTATGACCTTGAGATGATTTTCAAGAGCTATTATATAAATACTTGGAAAAAGTTTTAAGCTTCATGCAAAACAATAACTGAAAAATAGCTGTATGAATTAGAGTTTTGACTTATTTACCACTGGGAAAGTATATATTAATCTTTGTAGCTGTTTGTTAAGTCAATATCAACAATTTAGAATTTATGACCCTAAAATGTCTTATGCCTTATTTTCTGTATTCAGAAATGGTAGAAGCAATGCCTTTTATTATTCTCATACAACTTCATTCAAAATAATGAAGCAAGCAAAAAGTTATCTATCAGGCTTCTTTCTGTTACTCATGACACACCATCTTGTACAAGGACAACTTTGTATAAAATTCCTTGCACCACAACTAAAGGATATGATATATTTCCCAAAACTCAATCACCCATATAATTTTTGATTAAAAAGCTAGATGAGACCACATAAGAAAAGAGTTCACTGTCTCATATACACAAATATATTTAAGAAAAAATCACAGGACTAGCATTGGCAAAAGCTGTCAACATGTCAAGTTTTTACTATTATTTTATTGTTGCTTAAAACAATTGCAAATATTTGTTTTTCAAATTTAATTCATCAAAGTCATTATATCCACTGATATTATTATTTTACCAGAAGGTCAATATAATATTTCCTTTTATTTTAACAATGTATTTTCTTGTTTATTACATCTCTATTCAGTACCTGTGCCTTTTGTGTGGTCAGAAATTAGATATCAATATTTATTCTTAATGTTTAGCTACTTTGTGCATATGCGTGATGTGTGGATGTGTACTTGTCAAGGTGCCATTTGAACTTGGTTGTTTTTCTTCTACCATGTGTGTTGAGCCACTAGAGATTGAACCCAGGTCCTCAGTCTCAGTGGCAAGCACCTTTGCCCACTAAGTCATCTTGCTTCAGAATATCTGGGATTTTTCTGAATCAACATAATTCTTCGAGTCTTTTATTTTTCATTTTTTGAGACAGGGTTTCTCTGTGTAGCTCAGACTTTCTTGGAACTTACTCTGTAGACCAGGCTGGCCTCCAACTCAGACATTCACTTGCCTCTGCCTCTATTTTGCTGGAACAAAAAGGCTTTGCTGGATATAACAGACTGAATTGACTCACCTTGAGAATCCTTGCTCTTCCTGGAGAAATAAATGGGGGAATGGGGTGGAGGGAAGCTGGAGGAGGGTTGGGAGGATGAGAGGGGGGGTGAGCAGTGGTGAGTATGGGAAAATTTTAAATAAAAAGGGGAGCACATACTGCTACCTCCTGGCTCAATTCTTAGAGTATTTAAAAATAAGT
The DNA here is from genome assembly GCA_004025045.1 of Sigmodon hispidus. Lineage (NCBI taxonomy): Eukaryota > Metazoa > Chordata > Mammalia > Rodentia > Cricetidae > Sigmodon > Sigmodon hispidus. Next base: position 11,278 of record PVIH01019302.1, on the reverse strand, counting down.
AAATAAGTAACAATTTATTTCATCTACACATATAAAACAATGCCTTTAGTGTCATCTATATTTTCTCTTCTTCCATTTTTGTTATTCATTTAATTTCCTAAAAATGCACTAGACATAATTTTGTCCCCAAATCTACCTCATGTCTGAAGCCTTTTCTGGGTATAGTACTGAAAAGAAAATATGAAAGGGATAAATGATACAATTATACTATGATATAAAAATAATTTCTATAAAGGATTTTTAGGATAAAGTGGGTATAATCTTTTACTGATTATTTTATTCCATATTACTGATTTTTTTCACTTAGACTTCTACTCTATTCAATTTTTTCCATGACCAAAGTGGCACTCTCAAAATTATCAACATAGTTTCTCATTTGTTCTTTTCCACAGAAACAAGCAAGTAATAGAATATCAACCTCAGGGCTGCCACTCAGAATGATGGCTAGTGACACTCAGACAAATAGCCACAGGAAACCACTCACAATGTTCTTTCCTATAGTGGGATTTTAAGTAGATATAATTTGGTTGCATTTTTCTTGTTTTAAGTATTAGTACTTGTTTTTAGATTTTTATTACATCCTGTCCTGACTTGGCATGTTTGCAATGTAAAATCTAAGCAGCACAATGCAACACTGAGTAACCACAGAAACCAGAAAAGTATCAAGGGACCCTACCTGAGGGCTTGATGGTTAATAAATAGCAGAATGTTGGTGATATGAACTGGAAAAGAGAATAATGGGGAGGGGGCTCCAAATGGAAAAGTGTAACCAAATTCATGAGAAAAGGGGATACTACACCAAGGTTGATTGAAGGAATTGTCTTATTTTACATTTACCTATATACAACATACTTGCATAACTCACGTCATAAGAAAGCTATTACTTGGGCTGACAACATTCAACACTATATAAATTTTAAAAAGTACAAAAACAAGAAACCTCTCTTTGAAGGGTTTGTCATGGTGGTACAAGTGACTTCCAAGATAATATAGATTATCACCAATGTATCTCATGGATATTTCTCAAGATTAAGAATGAGCACCTATTGTTGACAATACTACACAATTCACATGACTTGGATCTGACTTAAAGCCTTTGTCCTGCAATCCAGCTTCTGTGGTTCAAAAAAAACATACTATACAAGTTACCAAGGCAGAGGGACAGTTAAAAAGCTGCAGCAATTATGAACCACAATACCAGTATGGCAAGGTGTCCACAAAAGTGCAATAGGTAGAACCAACATATTGTGGCATTAACAGCTGTATGACTCGATTTACAATTCACTCAAAAGGATGACATCATGCCTGGTGCTGGAAAACCAGCCTAATCTCCTGGGCAACTGAAGTCACACACCTTAGAAAGGAATCTACTACTCCACTTTCTAAGGCCAGTAAAATTCCACACTACACTCCAATTCTTATTCTTAGACACACAGATAATACTTTGCAAAGAAGCTTCTCTTACAGCATATGGAGACCATAGAAGAAAACTTCAGCAGGACAAGATCTATTTAGAGATCCACTGAGAGCATGTCCTTACAAAATTGTATGATGGCTTTCATTGTGTCCCATAAGTTTGGGTATGTTTTGGATTCATTTTTGTTAAACTCTAGGAAGTCTTTGATTTCTTTCTTAATTTCTTCCTTGACCCAGAGGTGGTTGAGTTGAGTGATATTTAGTTTCCATGAGTTGGTAGGCTTTCTGTGGTTTTTGATGTTGCTGGACTCTAACTTTAGACCATGCTGGTTTGATATGATACAAGGGATTATTTCCAGCTTTTGTATCTATTGATATTTGCTTTTTGACCAATTACGTGGTCAATTTTAGAGAAAGTTCCATGTGGTGCAGAGAAATATATATATTCCTTTGTGTTTGTTTGGGTGGAAGCTTCTGTAAATATCTATTGAATCCATATGCATCATAACCTCTGTTAGACTCCTTACTTCTCTGTTGAGTCTCTGTCTGGTTGACCTGTTCAAAGGTGAAAGATGACAGCCTATGCTGGAGAGGTTGCAGAACAAGAGGAACACTTCTCCATTGTTTGTGGGAGTGTAAACATGTTTAGCCACTCTGGAATGCAGTATGGCAGTTTCTCAGAAAACTGGGAATCACTCTCCTCAAGGATCAGCAATACCACTTTTAGGCATATACCCTAAAGACACATATTTGCACCCCAAAAGCATTAGCTCAAATATGTTCATAGCAGCAATATTCATAATAGCAAGAACCTGGAAACAACCTAGATGCCCCTCAACTGAAGAATGGATTAACAAACTGTGGTACCTCTACACAATGGAGTACTATTCAGCAGTAAGAAAAAATGATATCCTAAAATTTGCAGGCAAATGGATGGATTCGGAGAATATCCTCCTGAGCAAGGAATCACAAATCCAGAAAGATAAGCAGGGGATATACTCACTCATTAGTGGACTTTAAACAAAAAGCAAAGCATGTCCAAGCTGCAAACCACAACCACTGAACAGCTTGGGATCTGAAATACCTTGGGCTGGCAACTTGAAGCCCATTCCCTTCAGAGGAATACCTGACTCAGTCTTAATGTTGGAATGACAAATATGGAGTTGGCTGGAGTGGATGCTGAACTAAGCCAACTTGGTACCTTGTGACCTCTTGCTCTTGCAGGGGTGGAGGTGAGGAGATAGGAAACAGAGAGAATGACTGGGAGGAACAGGAAGGGAAAGGGAGTTTGAACAAGGGGATACATGGATTTAAAAAATGAGACTTTATTCAAAAATGAAAAATAATAAAACTGTATAATCCCAGTGTTTCTTTCTAGCTTCCTTCTTGCCATTGCAATGTCTTCCTCTCAGAAGGGCTGTACACTTGGCCATCTACCATGAGGTAAAGCAACTGAGTCAAAGCTCACAGAGTCTGTGACATGCAATTGAGAGTTCCAAACTTCAAAACTCTTCCAAAATTAAATGAAGATCAGATTAATTACCTAAACAGGCCTAAAACCCTTAAGGAAATTGAAGCGGTCATTAAAAACCTCCCCAAAAATAAAAGCCCTGGTCCAGATGGTTTCAGTGCAAACTTCAAAACTGTCAAAACAAAAAAATAAATAAATCTTAATTTTGTTATGTTAAAAATATGGTGATGACTCTGTTTTTGTATTTATGTTACTATTCCTTGTTAGCATAAGTAGTACATGTCTATTAAATGTACATGAGTTTATTACTTTCCAAACCCTCCCAATTTTTATGGTTTTTACGAACCCCTTATATTCATCCTTTCAAATAATACAGAATACACAAGTAGCATTTATTAGTCAAAAGAATTCACTACCTATAAGGAATTTGAATATATGACACATTATTTATGAGCATTTCAATGAAGCAAATACATAATATAAAAGCTATCTATCTCTCAGGATTGTGCTATTAATTAGAATTCAGTAAAATATTATGTTAAAAGTCTCATGATGATAGACATGAAATAAATGGCCCTCTAAGAGACTAAAATATTCAAATATTTCCAAGTTCCTTTTTTTAAAAATTGAGTTTTCTTCTTTTATTTGTGTCAAATTTTTAACTAAGTTTATCCATCACAAGAGTTTGGGCAAGTTAATTATCTGTAGCTTTTTTCACATATATAAAATATGGTTCTTAAGGGCTACCATGCTTTTTTAGGGGGGGTGTGTGTGTGATAAATGAATACAATAGAGATGTTTAAATTCGGACTTCTGACCAATGCATAAAGATAAAATAAATCTAAGATATAGTATACTACAAAGTGTACTTTTGTTTGATGGTTTAAAGATTAATAATTTTAATTATGTATTTATGTGAGACTACATGCAAAGAGTTCAGGTACCCATGGCCAAAAGAGGAAGTCCATTTTCCTGGAGGTGGAGTTCAGGTTTTTTTTCTCTTTTTTTTATTAAGAATAAAGTCGTATTTTTTATCCATGTATACCCTGGTTCAAACTCTCTTCTCCCTCTTGACCCTTCCAGTCACTCTTTCTTCTCCATGTCACTTTATTTCCTTCCAGGCAAGGGCAGGAGGTCCCAAGCAGATACACTTTCCTCACCCCAACAACAAGACTAGGTCAGATGTTTCTCTGGAGGGAGTGGGCTCCAAAGTGCCAGTCCAAGGTGTTTCAGCCAAATATCTCCAAGTTCTATGATATCTTATAATTTGTTGGCAAATAGATGGATTTGGACAATATCCTACTGGCAAAGTATCACAAGCCCAGAAAGATAAGCAGCAGATGTACTCACTCATTAATGGCTTCTAAACAAAAAAGCAAAAAGCAAAGCATGTCCAAGCTGCAAACCACAAACACTGAACAGCTTAGGATCTGAAGCACCTTGGACTGACACCCTGGATCCCATTCTCTCCAGAGGAACTCCTGAACCAGTCTTGATGTTGGGGTGAGGAAAGTGGATTTGCCAGGAGTGGATGCTGAACTAAGCCATATTGGGACCTTGGGACCTCCTGCCCTTGCTGAGGATGAGATAAGGAGATGTTGAGAAGAGAGAGTGACTGGAAGGGGTGGGAGGGGAGAGGGAGCTTGAATAAGGATATACATGGATAAAAATATGACTTTATTCATAATAATAAAAAAGAAGATGCTTTAGTCCAGAAACTGTTTGACATGTTATTTATATTTGTATTAACTATTTAAAAAAATAATTTGGTGACAGGTAAGATTTTAGACTCTGTGGTCCCTATTATATTTATGGACCAAAAGATCATTTTTGTGAGTTTTTTAAATGGGAAATAATTTTCCTACACAGAGTGTTCACATTGTGATACCTGTTCACAATTATCCATGAAGAATTATCATAAACTCTCATCACAGAAACTTTGTACAATCTCTCACAAAGTTCCCAGCTGCAGGGTAGTAAAAATAAATATCTATGCCCTGCTATTTATAAGGATCAAAATTTCTTTACACTGAACTTAAAACTGTTATTAATTTTATTGGTAAAATTATACTGTGATTTTTCCTTGTCCATTTACTTCATGGTCTTCTATGTCCTATGTGGTTATACATGTATTTATATGAACATGCGAGCATTGATGACATGGTTAGTGTGATTCCCAAAGATCAACCAGAGGTAACATCTGTTTCTCAAACATGTCACATGCTTACAGTGTGATAGAAATGTTCTCTGTATGCTGTAAATAAAGGACTGTTTTTGGCCTATGCACAGCACCATAGAAGTGGATGGAGAATCAGAGGCAGGCAGGTAGGAGAAGGGTGGAGTTAGTCGCCATCCGACCCCTGAAGGAGGAACATGTAGAGGTACAGGTGAGCCACATAGTAGTAAGATTAATGGAAATGGGTTGAATTAAGATGAAAGAGCTAGCTAGTAATGTGCTTAAGACATAGGCCAAACAGTATAAAGGATATAAGCATGTGATTAATTTCTTTGGGGGACAAAAGCCGCCACGGACCAGGTTCCAAACTTCCAGGCCCAAAACTGGCCCAGGAAAACTTTCTACAACATTACAGCTCCATTAAACACACACATACACACATACACACAAACACACACACTCATACACATATGCACACCATCAAACACCATATTAGTTATTTTTATGCCACTGTGATCAATATATCTGATCAAAGTAATTAAGGGAAGAAAAATTTGCTTGGACTCAGAACTTCAGTCACAGTTGGTGGGAATGCAGGAGAAGTCAAGTTTCTGGCTGATGACCTGTGCTAATGGCTCATCACAGGGCAACAGACAAGGAACACAGAGCAATAGATCAGAAAGAAACATTTGTAACCTTAAAAGGTCCTCCCTTAAGCAGATACTTCTTTGCTAGCAGAGCCCCCTTATCCTAAATGCTCCTTAGTCTGAAAGTGGTGTCAGAAGCTGAGACTACCAAAGTATGAATCTGTGGTTAACATTCATATTCAAACCTTAATGAAAACAAATCCCACTAAGTATATATATGTTCTACTAATCAGGAAGAACCTTTCTGTTTGGAAACTCACTTTTATGGATATTCATGTTTTAGTCTCCCCACCTTGATGATGATGATGTTCAGAAGTTCTACCTTTTTAAACCTAAATACATGAATATCTATTGCTTAAGTTATTTATCTGCAGGGTAATCAGTGAATAGGCTGAATATATTAAGAACCAAACTTTGTGAAATCAAGTCTTGGTTCTGAAACCTACCAGACTTACAAATCTGGTAAGTCACTTACCTTCAGGTTTTCATCTCTATCATCCTAGGTGAAATAGAGGATACAGTCTACATTTGTTATCATATGAGTACCAATGATAGATCCAGACGATTTAAATTTAAATGCTGTAATAAGTACTCATCCTCCACTGACCCAATGTTCTAAGGATGGCCTAACGATGATGTCATCATTCCTTTATTGCTCTGCAACTTGGAAATTCCATCAAATTTTATCTTCCTTTAAGCTCCAAGAATTTTGAAATACTAAATAAATCACCTAGGGCCAGAAAACAGCCTATTATGCTGTGTTAATCTGCTAAATTTAAAAATTAGCATGCAGTGAAATTTTATGTCATTTTCAAAGCTTGAAAGCCACACAAATTTGTATTGAGAAAGACATACTCAAATGTTTTTTACTATGCAAGTCAAGTTGATATTTTTTAAGATAATAGAGTTTCAGAAGTAGGGATTTTTCTGATTCCTTCTGAGGAAAACTGTTCCTTACAATTTAAGCTGTTAATAGCAAAATTGATCCCACAGCTCTTAGAAAATTTTGCTCTCAGTGATCAATTATTTACAATCCAGACATTTGAAACAAATATGATGAAGAATTTACCTATGTGAATAATTTAGATGAGAAATCAGACTTTCCTGGAGTGGATGCTGAACTAATCACCTTGGGACCTCTTGCCCTTCCTGAGGAAGGGATGGGGGATGGGGAGAAGAGAGGCTGAAGACTGACCTGAGGGTTCAGGAGTGGGAAGGGAGTTTGAACAAGGGAATACATGGATAAAAAATGAGACTTATTCTATAAAATTAAATAAATAAAATTCAAAATAGAAACAAACCATTTATTAAACCTACCTGTTGCACTAGCCTATTCAAAATTGCTTTTGTGGAAAATCCTATTTAAACCATTTCCCTACCCTCTAGACATGAAAGGGATATATGTAAAAATGTCTTCAATAAAATGATGGTTCTTTTTATGCAAAAATTTGACAAATTTAGTCATCATGTTTCCAAAATAAACTAAGCATTACAGGATTATATAGCAAGGAAAGTTTAAAATGAGCCAACAGCAAATAAAATCACTCTGGAGAAAGATTTTAACAATTGGAATACATGATCACAGACATAGATAGCTACGTGAGTAATTATAAAGATGAAAATGAAAACAAAAAGAATGAAGACAAATTTAAACTATGACATAATTTCAAGAGATTATTAAATTATTTCAGATTTCAAATAAAAAAAACTGGAATAAGATTTTGGTTTCATTTAAAGTAATATTTGATTACCATGGATTTACTGTTTTCTGAGATGTTCATGTAGGACCCTGTGTAACTAACAAGGAAAGAAGAATCAACATAAAAGTCACTCCATTTAGAAATTTTATTGCATACATTCATTCATCTATGCATGGATTGTTTCACTGTGTGTGAACCTGTGTCTCTGTGTGTGTGTGTGTGTGTGTGTATGTGTGTGCCTGTACCTATGTATGGTGTATGTCTATGCCTATGCCTGTGTGTGTACATGCTTGCTTATGCAGAAGTGAGAGACAATTCATGGGAACTCATGAAAGTTGTCAATGATATGTGTTTTGTGAATCAGCTCGGGTCCTTGAGCTTGGCTGCAAGCATCCTTATGCACTGAGCCATCTCGGTGGTTTTGGTAAGACATTGATATGATTTACATGTTATTTCTACTCTTCTCCACATAGCTCCCTTTGTGGAGCATTTTTTTGTATACATTTATTTTTAGATTTTTTCTATTGGCAAATAAGATTTATTATTCAATTTCTCATGTTTTCAATTGCTCTTTGATGAAAATATGTTTACAATATGAAAAGACAATATTTTACTAATATAATGTTTCAACTAATCTTACTTGCGCATTAATGAGACAGCTTTGTTGTAAATGTCTGTTTTGTACAAGGCTGTATGGATTCAGGATTTTATGTTTCATCTTGTTTCTGGTATACTTACTGACTTTAAGATTACCTATTTCTTCTTCTTGTTTCATTGCTTTTTTTTCTGAGAAGGAAACTGAGCTTTAAGAACAAATAATCAGATTAGATATATTTACTAACTCGGCAGTTATACTGAGATGAGCTTTTCTAGCCAGGTACATAGTTATACTACAACAAAGCACTATAGGTGAGCACTCAGTAAGTGGATTAGAAAATGTTTTTGATCAGTTGTATTGTTTTTATAAGATTCCAAAATGTGCAAATGAATGAGTCTCTGCATCTATATTTGGTTCTTATTCCTTTACTTAGGCTTTTTCCCTTCTGCTTGTTTTGCCCTATACTGGTTTGTATGTTTTTTGCTATATCTTATTTTATTTATTTATTTATTTATATTTTTAAAATGTTCATTTTTTAAAGAGGCAGCAATTCTAGAGCATTTCCTGACTGCACTACAAAATTTGCAAAAAAGACTTTTAAAATATGTTTTGCAAATTTGTGGGCATGAAATAAGTGATAAGTTTCCTTACTCATTCACAGAGGCCAGCATAACATCAAAATAAAAAAATGTTGTTTCCAAAATCCTCTCTGAAAATTACAGATTAGATTATAAAAATACAATCTTCTGAAATTATAAACCAAAGTTCCTAGAATATGCTAGATGAACATATTAGATGAACTTATTTTATTTATTAATATCTCTTAGGTGAGTGTTTCTTTCCTATTGAGGGAGAGAAAGGATCTGGATCTAGGTGACAGGGAATGTAGGGTTTGTTGCAAGGACTAGAAGGAGGGGAAACTATAATAAGAATATATTGTATAAAAAGAAAAAGTATTTCTTATTTGTAACTAGATATGGTAGTACACACCTTTAATTATAGCACTCAATGGGTAGAGAACAAGATTTCTGTTAGTTCAAGGACACACAACTTGTCTACATAGTAAGCTCTGTAGCAGTCAGAGATATAAAGTGGTACTCTGTCCTGAAAATAAATAAATAAAAATAAAAGATGTAATGATGACTTATTTGTTTTACAGACCTTTGGACAACAATAACCAAAGTGTCACTGTGAGTGCTAGCATGTCACTCACATGATAGCTTATTTTGCCTTATGGTTTGTTAGAGCTGATTACCCTTTTTTTTTTTTTTTTTTTTTTCAAATTTCGAGGCCATTGAAAGCAAGTCCTTTTATAGCACAGAATTTATTCCCCCTGGTGTACACTGATGAAGGACATTTTCATTCAGTAGTTTTCTTTTATCCACACAGGAAATGGCTGAGGTGACCTTCCTGATCTAGAAGGTTATGTATTTTGACAGGTGGCAGAGACTCAAACACTCCAACCACAAGAAAAAGACAACTGCACACTGTTCTCCTGAGGCATGATGCTACTCATGGTGTTCAATCACATTCACAAATATCTGGCTGTACATAATTCAGATCATCAGAAAGACAGAAGGTCTGTGCTACATGTCCAAAGCAAATTCTCAGCAAGGAATGTTATCCATAGCTGGTTGGTTGCCTGATGGATATAAAAATCATGTTCTGAGAAGCTTTATCCTGTATCTGTTATCTTCTCCCACACCTGCCTCTGCCCCAAGCACAATCCGAAACTATAGAATTAATTAAAAATAAACAAAGAAAAATCTAGGTGGCTTCTTTGCTCCATTATATGTAGACAAAATTATGTCATAGCCACAGACTTTAGAAGTCTTATGATCTAGATAAACTTCACAAGTTCATGTTCATTAAAGATAAACTCTTTGCTTCCTGTGGATGGTATCTGAGGCTTTTGGGTACTGCTGCCTCCTTTAGTACAGTGCTACCTTGATTTTGGCTCAAATCCACCAGGGACAAAGCAAGAATTCGTTATGCCTTCTCCACATCCACTGACACACTACCTACCTACAACACTACTAACTTGTGGTACTTTGGCTTCCATGCTGCAGGTGTACATGATGATAATTCCCTTGGCTCTAATGCCCTCCCTTTTCTTATCATTCTTCCTCTGTCAGATTTATCCATCCTTATTCAGGAACATGAGTTCATAATTTCATAATTAAGGCAATTCAGAGAGGCACAACATCTGATTTAAAACTCTGTTCAAAGTTATTTACCAAAGTGATATTGTATAACAATACAAAACTCTTCCCAAGGAAAACTCAGTCAATTGTAATTTCATCATCATCTTTATGAACCATTGAAGACCTGAGAAGCTATGATAAAGCTTTAGATTATATGTGTTTTATATCCAAGAAAAAAATAACTGGAATAACTGAAATTTTAAGAGCTTGTCAGACCAGCTTCAAATGTGAACCAGAAGATTTTGTGGTTTAAGAAACCAGAACAATAGGGGCTTATCTTCAAGCTCTGGGAAGCAACCAAGAGCAATGACAAAAGCCTATAAGATTTGGGGCTTACTTTGGAATACAATATGGAGGTTTCTCAGAAAATTGAGAATCAATCTCCCCAAGGACCCAGCAATACCACTACTGGGTGTATACCCTAAAGAGGCACATTCACACTCCAAAGGTATTAGCTCAAATATGTTCATAGCAGCATTATTTGTAATAGCAAGAACCTGGAAACAACCTAGATGTCCCTCAACTGAAGAATGGATTAACAAACTGTGGTACATCTACACAATAGAATACTACTCAGCAGTAAGAAAAAATGATATCCTAAAATTCGCAGGCAAATGGATGGATTTGGAGAATATCCTCCTGAGCGAAGTATCACAAACTCAGAGAGATAAGCAGGAGATGTACTCACTCACTAGTGGTCTCTAAACAAACAAACAAGAAAAAAAGCCAAACATGCCCAAGCAGCAAACCACAACCACTGAACAGCTTGGGATCAGAAACACCCTGGATTGACCCTTCAAACCCCAGTCCATCTATAGGAACACCTGACTCACTCTTGAGGGAGGGGGACAAAACTGGATTTGGCCAGGAGTGAAGACTGATCCAAGCATTATTGGGCCAGTGTGACCATAGGACTGTCTGCTCCCTGCCAAGGGAGGGGATGGGGAGTTGCAGAGAAGAAAAATGATCAGATGTGGTGGGAGGGGGAAGGGACCTTGAATAAGGATATACAGGGATGGAAAAAAAATTCAGAGGGAAAGCTGAACACAAAGAAAATATATGTGTA
>PVIH01019301.1:0-35791 GCA_004025045.1 Sigmodon hispidus | reverse complement strand
GTTATCAGGTGTCCTTGGTCACCTTCCATGCAGGAGGGGATATCTTTTCAGTGAGGGGAGCAGGAGCAAGGATAGAGGCAGACAGTGTTCAAGCAGTGACCCAGGTCTTGCCTGCCCCAAACCTGAGCCTATGCAGTGGAGAAAGTAAACTATCTCATGGAGGTCTAGAAAAGCAAGTGGCTCTCTGAAGTTTCCATTATCACATGTTAGGTATGCATATTGTGACATTTTTCAGAAATATATATATATTTCACTTAGATCATGTTCATTCCCTATTACTTTTCTTGCCATCTCTTGTCTTCTCATTTTTGCTGACTTCTTTGTCTTCCTAACTATCTCTGTCTCTCTGTCTCTCTCTCTCTTTCTCTGTGTGTGTGTGTGCATGTGTGTGTGTGAATGAGTTTCACTATTAATAGTGCTATTTATGGATGCATGTGTGAAAATTCATTTACAGGAGCATGAACAATTTATCAGTGGCTACACAGAGAGTGTCTCTCCCTCCCTCAGTATCCATTGTATGCCTAATGAGCACCAGGGATTAAGTTTTACAGAAGAGCTATGGGCACTCTTTCTCATTTCTGCTTTTCTATTAAAAAATGACCAAATCTTATCATTTCTAATATAAACACTCACATGCAATGTGTAGTGTATATACATCTATGTCACACACACTACCTATAACACACATACACACTCACGCACTACCTAACTGCACACACATATCATAAACATGCATAACACCCATGACATAAGCAACACATAACAAAATATACAAACACAAAACACACAAACAGCACCAAACTTTAATAATAAATACTACACATACAACATGCACAAACATTAACACCTACCATATATGCACACACACATCACCCATAATATTGACTTCTACAGCTAAATAATCACAATACCTTACATTTTATTAACCTTCCAAGTATTTGCCTTGAAAGCATAAAGACCTGAATCTAACTCACAACATTCATGTAAACAATTTCAGGCATTATAGTTTGTAATCTTACTGCTAGGGAAGCAAAGACAGAGAGATCCCTGGGACTCCCTCACCAGCTAGCTTAACCTACTTGGAGTGCTACAAGATGAGCAACTCCTGAGTAAAAAACATTAGAAACAGTCCTCTGACATTCACATATATAGCATGCACCTTCATACAAGCAAATACGTAACTCTCAGGAAAGAAAAATCCTGAACAGTAAAACATGCATAAATGAGTTAATTGGTAGAACAGACAGGCAGAACTTCACTTGTTCCAAGTCTTAACGCCTTTCTCGGCTGGGTTCCAGAATACATGCTAATTTTCATGGCTGAGTTAAGGTGATCTACTTATTAAGGTAATGAAGTGGAGCTCTAGATTATAATAATTAACTCCTTGAAAATAATTATTTAACCTTTATTCAAATCTATCAGTCATCAGGGCTTGGTTGCTTCCTGATCACCATTGCAAACTATTAGTTGCAATGAGTTTCAGAGAACAGGTCATAGAATCTATTCACCCTCCTTGTATTGTAGTTTCCTCATCACTGGGTGATCTTAGCAAGATCTCATAATTAATTAGTCTCTCCACAGACAGCCCGTGCGACTTCACTCATCAGTGACCATTTCTTTATTTAAAGGAAAAAAGGCAGCTACCTTAATAACCAAGTGACTATCATGTGCAAATGATACAGAGGGCAAGAGACATTGGCTTAGTTTCTGGAAGTTTGGCTACATGATGGTCCAGGTGTCTTCTAAGTATGGGTTCTGACAGTGAAGGAACACTTTGCATATAGATTGCAAAAAAAATTCCAACGTAATTTAGAATGATTGACAGGTTCTTGGGTGTGCAGTTTCTTTTTTTTTTTCTTTTGTTGTAACCATTTTTTTTATTTTGTATTTGTCAAGAAAAACAGTAAAATGAATTTAAAATGCTGAAAAGTTAACAATAACTATAAAGAAGATAAAAATCATAAGTATGACTTATCAAGGGTGATAATGCAAATAAGATTGCTACACATATATTTACTTTGTGTTCAGCTTTACCTCTGAATTTCTTTTCCATCCCTGTATATCCTTATTCAAGGTCCCTTCCCTCTCCCACCACATTAGGTCATTTTTTCTTCTCCACAACTACCCATCCCCTCCCTGGGCAGGGAGCAGACAGTCCTATGGTCCCACTGACCCAATAATGCTTAGATCAGTCTCCACTCCTGGCAAATCCAGTTTTGTCCCCCCTCCCACAAGAGTCAGGTGTTCCTATAGTTGGAGTGGGGGATGTGAAGTTTCTTAATTCTTAATATCTCTTTCCACTTCTTCCAGCTTATTTTCCTTCTATTTTCACCCTGTCTCATATCATTTTGAATTCCTTATACTCTATCTTACAAAAAGATGTAAAAATCTTCCCAAATGATATGAAATTATGCAGTATATTCATAGAAATGTAAAAATAGAAAAAAATCTGTTTGAAAAGCAGGTTAAAGAAAATCAACTGATATATTTATAAGTTATAGGGTGGAGTTTTATCTTTACTTGGGACTTTCTACAATCAGTAACTCTGGTTTTATACTAATAATGATAAAATAATGTTACAGTTATATTAATGAAAATATTAGATACAATGGAAATTGCATAAACTTTAGAGAAGATATGTTGGGTTAGGGCTGAAAAGATGACTTGGTGTGTAAGAGTGCTTGCTACTTATGCATTAAGACCTGAGTTTGTATCCCCTGAACCCACCCAAAAAGCTGGGCATGGCTTCGTATGGCTGTAATCCTAGTGATGTTGATGATGCAGACTCAATGACAGGCCAGTGTAGCCATAAACCAGTGTTCCCAGGTTTAGTCAGTGACCCTGTTTCATGGAAATAAGGTCTAGAGAAATTAAAAAAAAAGATATAAGATGATTTCCTCTGCTTTCTGAGCACACATTTGTGGACAACTCACCTACAAAGAAGCCTGCATCACACACAGTTTTTTATTTACGTGTTTGTCACCGTGGCACACCTTATTCCTGCTGTAAAATGTGATTGTTGCATTTCCACAGTGCTTCCCCTCTAGGGCTGTTGTAGAGTTTAATAAAGCAGGATCCATAATGTTCCTTACATGTTACTTGTTCTTTTCTGATATAGTTATGTTTTGTTGTGATACCAGAAGAAACTTCACTTAAACTATACTAAGACATTTTCTTTATCAAAAATATAAAGACATTTTTGTTGTTTTTAGTTTTGCACTGCTGGAGCTTGAACTGAGGGCTTTGCGCCTGCTGGAAGCACTACACCACTGAGTTATGCCTCCACCCCTGATGTGTTTGTTTGTATCAAAAGCACACAGTCAGAAAGTTAGATGACACGTCAGAAATCTCTCCTACACTGATTACATTAACCCCACCCAGCAATTGCAATCACCAAACATACAGTATGGCCAGTGACAGGCATACATGGGAGCTATAGACTTTTGGCCAACAGTAAGGTTTTAACACTTTCTATCTGGATCCAGTACAATCATTAGGTGTTTCAATTGCCTGATTATTTTTTCATTTCCCTTTTTGGGTTTTAAATTTTTATTCAGTAAAATCAATATCATACATTATTTATTTAATATAAGATATCTGGATATTATTCATTCATAATTTGTGTAAGTTTATTTCTTTACATAAACATTGTTGAGATAAATTTATTTTCTTTTTTCCTTAAGACTATAGTAAATATAGTGAATCAGAACTTGATGAACTGAAGGCAGATGTATTGATCTATTCACTACTTCTTCCATTTTTAAGAAAATAATTGAGTCTATGAAGTTATTCTTCTTCCTAAAGGTGTTCATCTCCGCATGCATGCACAAGCGGAAACACCAGCTCTTTAAGCCTGGAGAGATAGATGATTAGTGGTTAGGAGCAATAGTTGCTCTTGCAGATTACCTGAGTTCAAGAGACTCACTTTCAGTTATTAGCACCAAGGGGTCAGATACCCAACCTGTACAAACAAACCAACAAACACACACACACACAAACCAAACTGTACCATAAGATTATATTTAAAACCTTAAGCAAACTTACCCTTGTTCCTGAATTTACATCTTCCTGTCCCCAATCTATTTTCATTCCTTAAAAGAGAGACAAAAAAAGTTACTGACTGTATCAAATATTCAAAAAAAAGTCTTTGATTTAGAAATAAAAGTTGAAGTATTTCAGTGTAGACTGATATTAAAGAGACAAGTGAGTGTCTCCGATATTGATGCTACTAAATATCACATTGCACTTTTCTACTTTTTTATTATGAATAAAGCCATATTTTTATTCATGTATTCCCTTGTTCAAAATCCCTTCCCCCTCTAAATAACAAAATAAAAACTAACAAAGGACATTTGTGTTGCTTTGAATGAGAATGACCACAATAGGTTCCTATATTTGAATGTCTAATCACTAGGGAGT
Organism: Sigmodon hispidus; assembly: GCA_004025045.1. Taxonomy (NCBI): domain Eukaryota; kingdom Metazoa; phylum Chordata; class Mammalia; order Rodentia; family Cricetidae; genus Sigmodon; species Sigmodon hispidus. The sequence continues at coordinate 31,372 of PVIH01019301.1, read as the reverse complement.
AGAACTGTTTGGGAAGGATATGGAGGTGTGGCTTGGTTGAAGGAAGTATGTCAATGGATGTAGACTTTGAGATTTTAAAACCTCCATCTCTTACTCTCTGCTATTACCTCTGGATCAGGATGCTAAAGCTCTCAGCTATTGGTCCAGAACCATGCCTGTCTGCATTCTGCAATGATGTTCATGGACTAACCCTCTAAAACTGTGTCAGGCATGCTCCAGTTAAATGTTTTCTTTTATAAGAATTGTCCTCATCATGGGGTCTTTTCACAGCAATAGTATAGTAACTAGGACAATGTTTTTAGAGTCAATCTTGCTGTATAACTAATTAACAGTCAAATCTAAAGTTCTCTTGCTGCTGGATTTGGTATAAGTCAACTGAGCAAGTCATCTCTAATTCTGAAGAGTGAAGCTTTGTCTAATAAAGTCCATGATTTATGATGATTATATGGGGCCAGACTCTTCTCTTTCTTTGGAGAGAGGACAGACACAGTTACTGTAAGAGATTTTGCCATTTTTAGAAAACATGTAAGTTTCACCACAAAATCTTATGGCTAGTATTTATGATAAATACAGTAGGATGAGTAAAGATTTGAGGAATGATGTATCTTATGCAGAGATGAGTTACTTTAAAACGTGACCAGAGTTCATCTGCATGGTAAGACCTAGTACAGAACACACAGTAAACACTGCCCTGAAAAGTTAATCCCTTGCACAGCCTGCCTCCCTTCTGTATACACTTCCCTCTTCTCTTATAAAGACTATTGGCAACAGCTTCCTATTTATTTTATGCCTGTTCTAAAACCATCCGGGCAGAAATGGAGATATTTTCAAGAGACATTTGTGGGGCCCCTTGGCTATCAGACTATTGAAATAGTAGATTGACCCTGAAAAAAAGGGAATTTCCCCTGGAATTTCATGCTGGGAAAAAAAGAGGCCAAAGAGATGGCAGCCAGAGGATAATTTGTCATCCAGAAACAGAGTCCACACATTCCTAACAATTTGTTGCAACACCTTGCAGACAAACTGAGGCTGAGTTGATGAGAGGTCATTTAAAACAGGACCACACCTTAGCCAGCAATGCTTATCTGTGTATTCCTTTTGCCTCTTTTAAACCAAAATCTCATGTCAGTTCCCCAAAGATGAATATAGGAGTCATTGAACCTCTATGTCATTCTTTCTAATGTGGTCAAATTGAAATCTGACTTTTACCATTATTTGCTATTTAACTGGACAACTTAAGAGAAGCAGCGTTGTATCCGAGGTATGATAGGACTAGCTTCTCTAACAGCATCAGTAAATCTTTTTGCATTTAATATTATTATTAATATTATTAATTAATTACTATTAATAATATTATTATTTTTCAGAATCCATGACTTTCTGGAAGCCACCCTAGTTCTTCTCCACTTCACCCTCCATTTTACTTCAGTTTCATTCTTTTTCAGCCTCTAATTCAACTGAGCCTGAGTAATAAATATATATCATGCCATGCTGTTCAATGTCTACTACCTATTAAAGTTTGGATCTGATTGAATTTGATTAGATGATTCTTTTATATTACCAAGATGACTGCATTAACTATGTCTATTTTACTTTGTGTGTTCTGATGTGTTAGCTGTGTAGATTTGTAAGAATTCAGTGAATTTTAGGAACCTTCCCTGTTAGGGTTGAACCAGTTCCTGGAGAGGAGGAGCGACTATAAGTATGTACATCTTTTATATGCAAATCAACCTCCTAGAGTCCAGATGGTGCAACTTGTATTCTCAAGTCTTCAGACACAACTACTTACTCATCTTACATCCTGGTATTAGGCAAAGATAGACAGCCCATACCTCTAAATCTGCTAACATTATTTAAATTAATTCTGAACCTCTAGACCCTATATTAGTCTCCTAGCTCCTTCTCACCATATCAAGAACAAAAGCTCTAAACTTTGTTCTTCCTCCATTTCCCAACTTATTCCTTGAGTGGCCCTATAGCCCTATGTCCTCCTTATTTGTAAAAAAATTGCTTTCTAGTCTGTTGACTTTATCATCCTTGAAGAATAAATAATAAAATCTACATGTTAAAGCTCTTCCCTTCAAAGTCAATTCCTACTGAAAACCTGCCCAAGCCCTTCCTTCTCTCAGACTAAAGATGACCCAGTATCTCTCATCAGCATTTTTATGGGCTCCATGCATAATCCATGAGCTTTCTGAACACCATGTGGTTACTTTCCTTACCTCTCCATTTGACTCCAACTAAATCTTATATAAACACTTAACATCAGAGCCTAAAAATAACACCTACTCCTAGACTCTCCATATGTTTGTTGAAATGATCTGAATTGGGAAAATGATCTCTGTCTGCCACAGCATAACTTTGAAGAAAGATATAGAGGAGAAACCAGATTGGTCTGGTTCAACATATTGAACATTAGGACAGAAGAGAACACAGGCTCTTTAAGACCTCACAGGATGTACTAATGACCCGCTGCCAATGACAGCTCAAAAATATTTATGTTGGTGTGTAGTGTTTTGTATGTATGTACACATGTACACGAACATATTTGTGTGGTATGTATATGTTTGTGAAGCTGTGTATGTACATTGTGCCCATATCTGTAGAGGGCAGGAGCTCAATGCTAAATGTATTTTTCAATTACTCTCAACATTATTTTCTGAGACAGGGTTTCTTACTGAACATGGAGCTTGCCAATGTGACTAGATGAGCTGAAAAAGAAGCCCCATTGATGATCCTGTCTCTAAACCCCTAACCCTGGAGTAACAGGCATGTGGTCCTCTGCCTACCCTTTACATAGATTTCTAGACTCAAACTTAGGTCTTTGTGCTTACATAACAAGTAGTTTATAAAGTGATCCATCTCCTGAGCTCTAATTTGCTTTCTGGTGTCAAATTCCAAGAGTATTCTTACATTCAACAGAGCATATAGATTATTTCATAATAGATTTAAGCTCAATAATGGAATGAAAAACATTCTCAAAATGTAAATTAGGAGCCCCAGAGTTTTAAACTGAATAGTATATCACATTTACAAATGGAGGAGGGATTGACTACATCAACTGAGTTACTTCTTTGAATTCCAGTTCTTACCATCATTCTATCTTGCCCTTTCTTTGTTCGCTCTGCTGCTACTTTGTCATAGTTAATATTGGCTACAAGAGTTCTCATATAGGAAGGACCAAGAAGCAGTGAGTTAAAAGTTAAAGTGCCTTAAAGTTCCAACTTGACCATTGCTCTTCCCCCTTGGAAAAGTTATTTAATTCCCTCACATCTCTCTCGACACCATTATATATTAATAATATAGATCATATTAAAGTAGTTGATCTATACAATATATGTCCTGCACACAGCAAGAGCTCCAACTAAATCTTATGTATAGCCATTGCTGCCTTTAAAACATCTTCCTCTCATCTCTTTACTCCCTAAAGCTAAATTCGGGTCTTCTAGAAGAGCAGAAAGTGTTCTTGACTATTGAGCTATCTCTCCAAATTGTAATACAAGACTTTTGATTATGACCTAAGCATCTTAACAACAGCTATCTGTATTGTTTAGGTGGCTTCAAGGGGGATTTTAAAGAATTTTTATTGATTTTTTTCAAAAAATTTAATCACTGGCCATAATAGGCTGACAAGATAAAATCATAGGTCATAAAGGTTGAAAGGAATCCTTACTATAATGGGTTACAAGGGAGTTCAACATGTGTGTTGGCTATAAAACAAGTTGGTAATCTTGTTTGTAAGATTGGAAAAAGTTACACATTTACAGTGTGGGAAGGAGAGAGACTAAACTCATTGTTACTGTAACATTTGTAATTGAAAAGAATTTCATACCTACATTGTCTCAATGGCAGATTTTTTTTTGGGGGGGGGCATACCAAAATTCTCCTTTCTCAGATAGTGAAAAGACTTTAGTCAGGCTCTATAATGAGAGCTTCTTTCTCTTTGTATAATGCCTAAATTTTCTCATTTCTAGCATGCCTCACTTTTGTAAATTTAGCAAATAAAATATATATGTTCATAGTTTTCAAACTTGGATCTAATGAATAAAAGAGAATGTGAGACAGTGAAGTATGAGAATCCCTGGATCTATACTTTCTATCAATACACAGAGTGGTGTACCTCCTTCCTGTCTTCTCCCACTTCATGTCCCCTCACTTGTAACACTTCACTGCACACAAACTGTCAGCACAGGAAATAGATCCTGCAAAAATGTTGTTTAAGTGTTAAAGAATTTTCTTTGTAAACCTGAGGTGACTGCTTTATAGCTTTAGCTCTAAGTTGATTAAACATACACCAGATGTCACACAGGTAGAGAATATATAAAGGGCTTACAGTTCCTTTCATATTAATTTCATACTACCTATTGCAACTTCTTGCCAATGTTTAGAAAACTATCTCACTGAATTACTTATTTTAGAGAAATATTTACTCTGTTATTTAATAGTTTGTTCTAGTCTTCAAACCTGTAGTATGATGGTTAATGTTGTCAGCTTGTCAGGATCTAGCATCATATAAGAATCAGGTCTATGGGAACGCTTATAAGGAATTATTTTATTGGATTAATTGATATGGGAAGATGCATCTTAACTATGAAAAGGACCATTCCCTGGGTGGGGAGCCTGGATTGTATAAAATTGAGAAAGTGATCTGAATACAGGCATGCATGTGTTTATGGCTGTTTACTTTTTGTTGGTTGATTTGATATAACAAACTGCTTCAATCTCTGTAACCTTGACTTTCTCCCCATAGTTTATTGTACCTTTACCTGGAAGTCTCATGGGCCTGTTTCCCATAGAGTTGCCTTTCCAGACTGTTGTCACAGTAAAGAGAAAAAAAACTAAAATATATAGTTATTGTCTTAAAATCATATAGCTAAATTATAATTTTCATAAAATTAAGAACGATGGAATTTCAGGATGTCATTTCTGGTCATAACTAATAGAAAAGTCTGGCTGAAGCTATGGAATGGTTCACAAAAGGAACTACAAACCAGAGAGGAAGCATTTAGTTTGTTTGAGTTGCTATTGACTGTATTTTAATGCTGAGCTACATTTCTAATAATGGATGTTCAATAAAATTTTCCATTCTTATTTCAATATTGTTAGTATTTATGGTACCTGCATCTTTAACTTATATTGTAGATGAACAAATTCATGTTTTATATGCCTTTTAGCCTTTATAGTTGTAGCATTGGCTAAAATAATCTTTCCAGTAAAATTCTTTACTACAAGTAATTTTGTGTATAATTTCATTTAAATAGATTCTCTGGGAGGAAACAAAACTTGAGAGAAATGCCAAAATAGATTGCAGGGAACAGAAGCTTTTTTGATCAAGACTAAGGATAGCACTGGAGACTCATGACTAGTTAAGGCATAAAAAACAAGGGATGTTGAACCTTAAATGGGGCACCTATATAAACCCCATCAACGCCCAGGGACTATCCAGTAAGAGGTGGTGGTAACAATGTAAAATCTAGGCAGGGTACAGCCATGACACTCATGAACTCTTAGCAGCTGGGGTTGCCTCATGGATTCTGCATTAACTGAGTTGAAACATTTGTTCAAAGACAAAAGACTGGTCCATGAGACATAAGCCAGAGAAAATAATGGCAGGCAAAGGCTGCTGGAGAAGAGGTAGTCTCTATCTTCTCTGCAGTAACCATTGCTAAGTCACTTGTGCTCCTGTGGACAGCTCCTCATCTATGTCTGTTTTAGAAGCCCTGGTTAAACTTAATGGGTCACAACACAAAAAGGAAAGATGTAAAAATGAATTGAGGCCATGGTGGGAGGAATAGGAAGTTTGATAGGTTATTAGAGAGATAGGAAAGGGAGAAAGATGATTATGGCCAGAATGTATAATATACATAGATGATATTGTCCAGAAAAAAAATAGTAAAAATGTACAATAAAAAAGCCACATAACAGCATTATTCATAATAACAAGAACCTGGAAACAACCTAGATGACCCCCAACTGAAGAATGGATTAACAAACTGTGGTACATCTACACAATTGAGTACTACTCAGTTGTAAGAAAAAATGATATTCTAAAATTGGCAGGCAAATGGATGGATTTGGAGAATATCCTCCTGAGCAAGGTCTCACAAACCCAGAAGGATAAGCATGAGATGTACTCACTCATTAGTGGACTTTAAGCAAAAACATTCTTATTTCACTGAAAGATGATGGATGAATAAAGTGATTTAAAACGCATACAAACAAACAGAAAAGCCATATAACCAAATTTTTAAATTAGTTTGTGATTTGTTGAATTTTTATTTACATGTTCTTTACAACATAACAAGTATGTCTGACTAGTTAACACAATACAGGAAATTCGGTGAAAGTATCAAAGGGTTAATGATTCTGATGGCCTCCTTGTGACTAGAAATAATTATCCCAACCTTTTGACATTGTTACAAGATATTGTCATTTATGAAGCTCATGCTCAAAATTTGTGCAATCAAGTTTTTAAAATGTACATAGAAAAGTCTCATGATTAAAAAAATTTTTAACTCTTTGAGAATGTCATACAATGTATTTTAATCATATACAACACCAATTCCTCTCCTAAACTCCATCGATCTAGCTCTACATTTCTGCCTTCTTACTTGGAATCTTATTATTATTATTTAATGATGAATAAATCTCAATTTGTGCTGTCTATATGCTTCTGGATATGGAACCATCTATTGGAGCATACCCTTTAACAAAACTGACTCTTGCCATGAATATGATAAACTGCAATAATGATCAGCATGGCAACCTATGCTCATATGAGTACACAATTTCTTTCAAATTGAATTTAAAATCCACTCCTCAGAAACAAACACATGCCTGATAATGCAAAGCTCTCCAATAAACAATGATTGAGAGTTCACAGACCCTAGAAGAGAGTCCTCTACCATTATTTTGCTAAACAGGCATAATATTCAGCTGATTTCTAAATTAGTATTTTTCTACTATAAGTTAGCCCAACTCTCAGATATCATAGCATTTCAAGAAGGCTTAAGATTTTGTGCTGGACCACAACCATAGCTATTCAATGACCACAGTCCACAGTTGTTTATGGACCTCAAATTAGACACCACTGTAGAATAAGTCTAACAATTTCTGCCATACCTGCTAAATGATGACTTTTTGGGTTGCTAAATATTTATAGAGAAGAGGCTTTTGATGAGCCACTTTGCCCCTTGAATCAGCCTAAAAGTCCAAAAAAGACTCTGATCTTAATTTGAGTCTCTCTGTACCAAAGTCATCTCCTTACTGGTTAGCTTCTCTTTGAAACTATCTTAAAAGATAAGAAATCAAACTTGAGCCACATGGCAGTTAAGAGAAATCTACTTATATGTGTAACAATGAACCAAAGATCTGAGATTCTGTACCCCAAAATCAATCAACAGGTCCTATTAAGAGAGTGATTTCCCTAGGCCACTACACAACTAGTTCTCATGCACAGAAGGAAATTCCCATGTCCAGCCTTTAGACCCTAAAGATGCACAGTCACACACCAAAGGTATTAGCTCAACTGTGTTCAAAGCAGCATTATTTGTAACAGCAAGAACCTGGAAACAACCTAGATGTCCCTCAACTGAAGAATGGATTATCAAACTGTGGTACATCTACACAATGGAATACTACTCAGCAGTAAGAAAAAATGATATCCTAAAATTCGCAGGCAAATGGATGGATTTGGAGAATATCCCCCTGAGCGAGGTATCACAAACACAGAAAGATAAGCAGGGGATGTACTCACTCATTAGTGGTCTCTAAACAAACTAGCAAGAAAAAAGCCAAGCATGCCCAAGCTGCAAACCACAACCACTAAACAGCTTGGGATCAGAAACACCCTGGACTGACCCTTTGGATCCCACTACACCTATAGGAACACTTGACTCACTCTTGAGGGAGGGGGGACAAAACTGGCTTTGCCAGGAGGGAAGACTGAACTAAGCTTTATTGGATCAGTGGGACCATGGGACTGTCTGCAGCCTGCCCAGGGAAGGGATGGGGAGTTGTGGAGAAAGAAAGGGTGACCTGATGTGGTGGGAGGGGGAAGGGACCTTGAATGGGGATATACAGGAAAAAAATCCAGAGGGAAAGCTGAACACGAAGTAATTTTACGTGTAGCAAATTATTTGCATTATCACCCTTGATAAGTCATGCTTATGATTTTTATTTTCTTTATAGTTATTGTTAACTTATCAGCATTTTAAATTCAATTTACTGTTTTTCTTGATAAATACAAAATAAAAAAAAGAAAACTGAAGTTGTATTGATCAAAGGAAATACAGTAACCTCAGAAATGTGAATACTTAGTGAACAAATTTATAATTTGACTGGGGAGGTGATACTGTTGGTAAACTGCTTGCCTTATAACCATTAAGACCTGACTTTATTCTTCAGGAATGGTGGATGTGGTGGTCATATATGTGAATTCTTAGTCCCCAGTTGATGGAACTCTTTGAGAAGGATTGGGAGGTATGGCCTTATTGGAAGAGGTATGTTATTAAGGGTAGGCTTTAGGATTTCAAAAGCCCCTGTCTGTCTGTCTGTCTGTCTGTCTCTGCTGTCTCTGTCCTTTTTCTCATCTTTACGCTTATAGATCAGCTCTAAGCTCTCACCTACTGCTGTAGTATCATACCTGACTGCTTGCTGCACTGTTCCTCACCTAGATGGTTAAGGACCCATCCTCTGAAACTGAAAGCAAGCCCCAAATAAACTTATTCTTCTACACATTGCCTTGGTCAATTGTAATCCAATCACTGGGGTCAAGAGTGGGTGTAAACGGATCCTTTGAACTTGCTAGGCAGCTACTCTCACCTACTTCATAAATGCAAATTCCAGGACAATGAGAATCTCTGTGTCTTAAAAAAAATTAAGTGGGCAACATCTAAGAAATGACATCCGCAAATTATCCTCTGGCCTCCACAAACATGAACAAATATATGCATGAGCATTCTCATATTCCCATGCACACAGACAAACATACATACACACAAACACACACACACACACACACACACACACACATACACACTAAATATTTTTAAGTGGCATTGATGCCATCAGATGTGTCTGTAGGAACTCTGATGACTCTCATCCACAATCCCACAAGAGCTTCTTACCCAGTCCTTCAGTAGCGCCTCTCATCTTACTTCTTATCTGGACTAACTCCAAGATAAGAAGGGGTTTCTGCAGCCCCAGCAAAGCATTTTTATCACTTCGGATGCACTGTGAATGGTGACCACTGGAGCCACTCTGGCTAGTGGCCTTCCTCTACCTGCCATTAGCCCACTCCTCACTCAGCTACCTAGGGGTATTGCCAGCCCTGCAGTGTGATTCACAAACTAGCTGAGATTTCTCCTGCTTAGTGAGAGGCCTGGTTCTGTGTTCTTGGGGTATCTTAATTCAACCCAACATCTATGATCCACCCTTCTTTACAGGGCCCACCAAAGACAGACCTCATTTCAGCAGAATAATATCTCAAACACTCAAATGATATGAAGACAAGGAACACCAACAGGGGACAGGAAATTTTTGGAAGGCCAATAACTGTAAGGAGCTACTGTGTACATTAGCCTGAACCTAACCTAGACCTCTATACAGGTAATAGATATGATCATAACAAATCTATAGCTTTAGGAGTGGAACTCAGGGCAGGAGACTTCCAGAAAGGGACACACCTGATTCCTTTCCAGTCCAGCAGGGGAGTCAACAGCTCACTCCAGCTCCCTCTATCTTCTGACTTGAGAACTTATGGGAAAGAGAAGCTGGCTAAGGGAACCTGAAGTAGTTGGTCTTCTGGGACATAAACCAGTGAGGAGGAGGAGGTCACACTCTTATATATGAGCTCCTCTTCTAGATCTGGCCACTTCCAGCCCTGACCTGTCTATCCCCTTAAGAAGTCTCCTCCATGGAGTCAAAAAATTGTGTTGACACAGGCTCACCACAGGCAACTAACTATACTTGATGCTGGTAGCTCTTTATAGACTCTTCTTTTTGGAAACATAATCCTCAAATTCCTTTTGAGAGTTAATGTGCCTCAATTTTTATTCTAAAGTGTGAGAGACTGGTTTAATCTTCCCTAGCAGCACATGCTGAGTCCATTTTTAGACAAGAACAACACATATACCCAAAACAAAGTATTTTAGTGGAGCAAAATCCATGATGGATAATAATTTCACAAGAAATTCTGGCAAGTTTTGGACATAAGCTCTCAAGAGTGATGTCAACTACTGATTTTTGACTATAACTCTAATATGATCGTCCCTGTTTGTTATAGAATGTTACACATCCATTATCCATTCCCTTATGAGAGCTCTGAATATCTTCTTTATTTCCTGACACTTGGCACTGTTCCCAGCATGCAGTCAACACCCAGTCCTCAGCAGAAGGATAGATAAGATGTGAGAGGATAAACATCTACTTAAGGCTGTCTGCATCCAGAATGTGAGCCATCATCTTGGGAACATTCTACTTCTTCTCAGCACATGTACCAGTCAGATGCTAACCATTAGAAAAAGAGAAACAGAGATTGTAAGATCTAAGATTTGGGGGCTCAAGAAGAACATCAAGCATGTCCATTTTGGTAAGAGTTTTATTTATTAAGGGAATTATTAATGTCAAGGAAAGACAGTATGGTTGGGGATTTGAAAGCAGTTTAGGCTGCTGATAGGGGTCTTCTCTTATAGATTTCAGAGATAAAGAGAAATTTCTACTTGGTCAAGCTGATGAACAGCCCACTCTAAGTGCTTATAGTGAGACTGTCTCTAACTCACAAATGGCAAAGGTTCAGCATGGGACTGAATATGTCACCTTCATAGCATAGGATCAAGTAAAGTAAGCATCATGAAGTTATCATCAACCATAGCAGGTTACCTTTCATTACTGTTACAGCAGCTGGAAGGAAAGTGATGCTACAGGTGAGTGTAGCCCGAGTAGCACCTAGCCCCAGTCTATCAGAAAGATGGATAAAGGCAAAATGACTTAGGAAATTAGTCTATGGCTTTGTATGGGCTCTTAACGACTAAAATCCAGGTGTCCTGATTTTTAAAAAAAAAATTAAAAATATCCTACATTTGTCACTCAGAAATTAAAACACTGGTCAGGATGATGAACAAAACTGAAGAAGCAACAATAAGGCTACTCAATTATGATAGATAGGATGTCATCAGATGTGTATATATGTATATGGGCAAACACATGTGTGCATGCATATGGAGGCCAGAGGTTAGCTTTAGTATCTTCCCCAGTTGCTATCCACATCATTTTTTGAGACAGTGGGCCTCACTGTACTGAAGTACCATCCATTTGCCACAGCCCGGAATTCTGTGGGAAGAGAGTCCTGGTTGAGGAGTCATTTGGATTAGGTTGTCCTCATGCACAACTGTGGGAAGTTGTCTTGACTGGTAGTAAATGTGGAAAAACCTAGTCAATATCCATAGACAGACACGAGGAAGCCAAACGGGGGAAAGACCCATCTAGTCCTGCTTCTCTGGCTGTGGGCAGGAAGCTGACATATCTGCTTTGATTATCCTGCAGTGACCAGCTATAACCAGGAACTGGAAACTGACAAACCTGTCTTCCTCTCAGTTGCTTGTGACTGGAGTGTTATTCACATCATCAGAAATGAAATTGCAATAAACAAATGATTCAACAGTGAGTTTTCATGGCCTCAGTGTGATAGGGAGATGAAGGATCTCCCACATTCTTACTGCCCTAAGGTATCCCTCTGACTTTCTATATGACAGATGATAGAAATACAGGAGAGTAAGTGAGTTAGTTAGTCACAACTGTCTCTACCACACAGTGTAAAACTCTGTCCTAAGAATCTCCTAAAGTGTTTTATAGCTTGATTTCAGGGGCATGGTAGATCTTAATCTGTAACAAATTTCTAAAAGAAGAAAATTCCCAAGTCCCTTGATTTTATATGCATTATGTAAAGTCTTTCTTTTCTCTTTTACTGGCTAAATATAGAACATAATTTGGTTTCTTTTTCTCTGTTACCCAGTATATTTTCTTCCTTAGATTTTCCTTCAGTGAATTAGGAATCTGCTTCAAATGAAAATGGGGAGTAAATCCTTGGATAGAGATTTTTCAAAGATCCAATGGTTAGGCTGTGAACTAAATATTCCTAACATTCTTCTAGATGATTCTTTGGTCACTCAGTTATAAGAGTTGGGGAGATAAGATAGTTGAGAAAGTGATTATTATAGAAACAAAATTCTCCCAAACCCACAGAAAAAGCTGTGCACATGTGACTCCAGACTGGCAGATACCTAGGGTTCATAAGCAGCCAGCCCAGACCACTTTTGTAGGTCTCAAGCCACTAAGAAAACCTGTCTTAAGAAAGAAAAGAAGAAAGGAAGGAAGGAAGGTTGTTGTTCTATATTTATGTGTACACACAAGCATATGCACACACATTCCAACACATAGAAAAATGTGTCAGCTCTTGTCTGAGCTAGTGTGCACAGAATTGCTGTGGGGATTCATATGTGGAACCTGATTACTGTCTAAAGCTGAGGGAACCAGTGACAGCAGCAATGCAAGATATAGAATTTTCTAAGGAGTCAGGCCACAAAATGAAAATTCAGTTCACTAGCTGCACATAAAAGGACAGATCTATAAGACTTCTTATTACAAGTGACATTGAATAGAAATGTATAATTTTCAATTTAGGTAAAATTCTAAGCCTTAGAAGGATGCTCTTAATTTTGTCCCTTTTTTTTTCAATCTTCCCTGAGCATAGCTGCCTCTCATCTGAACTCATATTACCTCTTCCATGCATCATAAAAAAGCCAGGACCCCACAGGGATGTTGTCTATTTAGAATCAGCTCAGTTCTACCCTTTCCAGCCTGGAGGTGCAGGGGGATGGATAGCCAAAGCTCGTTAACCTGGCCTCTCCTTCTCTGCTTGATGAGTCAGCTTTTAAAATAATGCTGCTTCTCTTCATTTCATATTCTTCATCTTTAGCCAAATGGACTTTCCATTTCACATGAGTTTTGGTCTATTCCAATTTTCCACTTCTCTAACTCTAATTCCCCAGTTACAAATAAAATCCCTGCTGCACTAATATCTCTTACTTGCTGGCACTGAAGAGATCAATATTTCAAAATGCCATATGTTTTAAAGTTCAGTAACTGCATGCATACAAGCACATTGTTATTTGAACCATTGAAATTTGTAAGTTACACACATCAGAGATCAAAAAGGAAAACTATCAAATATGGCTATATTTCTGAAACTGATATGTATTCTTAGCCACACAGCCAACTCCTGACATGTTGGTTTCTTAGGGTGTGTTGATGTTGTATGTCATATCTGAGAGTCTGAAACATGAGGACTTGAGTTTTATTGTCAGAAGCCAGTTTTGGAAAAAAAATCTAAGTTGGTAGTGTATGCTTGCACTTCCAGGACTGGGGAGGCAAAGACAGAAGCATCTTTAGGGATCCCTGGCTACCAGCCAAGTCAAATGGGTGAGGTGTAAGCTACTGGGAGACTCAGTGTCAAAACACTGTGGGAAGTGCTGGAGAATGACACCCAAGCTTTTCTGTTGTGAAATATTTGTTTACACTGTAAAGATGTGTCTCTGCCTTCTGATTGGTTTAATAAAGATCTAAATAGCCAGTAGCTAGGCAGGATTTCTAAAAAGAGGAAGAAAAATCTAGGTGTGAGCTTTTCACCAGCAGACATGAAGCAAATCAGATTTGTTTTGTACTAAGGAAAAGGTTACAAGCTAAAAAAAAAAACATAGATTAATAAAAACATGTTAATTTCAATTGTAAGAGCTAGTTGGAGGTAAGCCTAAGCTAAAGGACAAGCTTTCATAATTAATAAGAAATCTCCTTGTAATTTTTACAAGCTGGTAATCCAAAGATAGTTCCAAAAGAAAGCCTGCTACTAAGGGTGCCCAATGTCTGGGTGTGTAAATCCACATAGGGCCAAAGAAAACTGAAAACAGACATTCTGAATACAGAGTCAGACTCAACTTCCTGCTGACCTTGGTCTTTCAAGTATGTCCATGTTTGCAGCATGAAGATACACAGCTCTCTTCACAGGTCACACTGCACAGTTGAACAGCCAGCACGCTATTCACTACTTGGTACTAGTTTCAAGCACCTGCTGCAGCACAGTCCAGGGTTGTGACAGAGATGTGCTGCTTTCACCCTTGCTGATGACCCAAAGTGGATGGGGCAACCACCAGAGCCACTGGGGTTTAAGATTTGTCTCTCTCTAAGCAGGGCCCATCTTTGTTGATTCCTGGAATTTTCCTAGCACCATAACCCCATAATGTCTCCCTCTATCAAGATATGTCTTTCATTGTTTTCCCTCTCCATCCTTCCCCCAACTTGACCTTTCTATTCCCTCATGATCTCATCCTCCATCCCACCCTCTGTATGGCCCCTCCCCTGCCCCACAGCTCTCAGTTTACTTTGGAGATCTCATGAACAGACCTACCCCGTAACCAGAGTGGTGAAGATAGCATGATCCACAGCCAAGCACCAGGAGTCCAGTCAAAGAGATGGAAGAGGGATTACATGACATGAGTACAGGGGGTAAAGACCATGATAAGGAAATCTACAGAGACAACTGTACCAATATGAGAACCTTGGGAACTCACGAATTATAGACTAACAGCTTTGAAGACTGACTATATGGGACTGGACTAGGCCTTCTGCATAAGAGAGACAGTTGTATAGCTTAGACTGTTTGAGAAGCCTTTGACAGTGGGATCAGGATTTATCCCTGGTGTATAAGTTGGCTTTATGGAGCCCATTGTCTGTGGTGGGCTGCCTTACTCAGCCTTGATGCAAAGTGGGGGGGGGCTTGGTCCTGCCTCCACTGAATGTACAAGGCTTTGAAAACTCCTTATAGGAGGCCTTACTCTTTTGGAGAAAGGATAAGGGGTAGAACAGGGGGAGAGCATGAGACATAAAAGGGAAATGTGTGGAATTAAAAAATAATAAAATAAAATAATTTAAAAAGATATAAACTGGAGGAAAAAAATTATAGAACACTAGAAGCACAGGGCTGCAGGCATGCAAAAAGTCAGATCCAGACCCCTCCACCTGCAAAATTCTCTAAACAGGTACAATATGTTTAAAAATTGTGCCTAGGTGCTAAAGAAAAATAAAAATAAAATGGCTATAGACAATCATAGAAAAAATAAATAATGTTTTAAAATAAAACTTTTTAAAAGAGAATACAGTAATGTTAGAAAAAAGGGAGGAGGTGTCTGGATCCTTTATGGTGCTTTATTGACTTTAATTTTTTAAATGCTAATGAACCCAAAACAATAGCATGTGAGAGACATTGATTGCATTGCAGAAATTGCTAAATTAAACCAAACTATATATTTTAAGAATGCCTTACCTTCAGAATGGTAGTAAAAAATATAGTTGAGTTGAGGGAGAGGTTTAGCTTTTTTTTCATGAAAATAAAAACTATGGAATTCTTCAAAATTAATAAAGAAGATTTGATCAGTGGAGAATTCCTGAAAATCTTGGCGATAGACATGAAGAAAAAAAGAAAAGTAATGAGACAGATAATGTACACGCTGATCCCTCTACATGGGAATACCTCTGAGACTGGATGAGACATGATAAATCTTTTTATAGACAGAATCCTCACGACTTATTATTACATGCCATTTTTTTTTCATATGGCATGTGTACAGATTTAGTTATACAGTCCAAACAGACTTATAAAGTTACAAGTTGCCTTTTACTCAGTTAAGTGTAAAACAAAAACAAAAATAATTACCTTTAGCTGCCTTGGGCATACCACAGATTCCATATTTGTGCTAAGGCAGATATATAAGTTACCTTTAAAAGTTTGTTTTCAGAAAACAAGGACCAGATACCAAATAAGACAAGTATCCCATGTGATCTAGCCTCTTAAAATGCCTCTGTTGAATTTTTCTCAAAACTTTTCATTCAGATAAACTTCGAAGTGGTTAGCTGAGATGTTCCAGCCTCACAGGTTACTCTAGCCAGGATTTCAGATAAGCTGAGCACTTTCTTATCACACAGAGACTAGACAACAAATGATACAGTTAGCTTTCCCAGGATTTGGTCATTATCACAATTTTTTCAGGGTCTCCTAAAGATGTCATCACCTCCAGAAAATAGGAAGCAGTCAAGAGAACATGATGTTCACATTCTCAAAACATGGGGTGGGTGATTTAGAGTCATTCAGTGTTTATCATTATTTATAAAGCTTGATTACAAACTGTTTCTGGTCATGGTCATAGGGAAAATAAAACTAAACAAAGCATGTTGAATTCCAGGATTTTTTTTCTGAAAAGAAAAAAGAAGGTAAAGGAATAATAGGATAAAAGTATATTTTATTGAATCTAATTCTAAACTAAAAAGCAACTACTATTCTCAATCCATTTACATTGGTAGTGATTTTTGTATATTGATACAAATCAGATCAAATCAGATTATTTTTGTTTTAATATGCAGTATATATGTTTCTATTCTTGCTTCAAGTATTGATGCCTATACAACTCATTTTAAAACTTAATATAAAGTTTTAGACTTTGAAAGTTATTATTAGAAACTACTTAGGATAATTAAGAAATGTAGGATAGTGGTTACACATCTCCAAACTTTTAGCTATGTTAGGTATATCTTTAGGGTCAAGCAGAGATATATTTTATGGTCTTCAAACACTTCAGAGACCTGCAAAAATATGACATGTAAGATGTTTTAATAGCATAAAGATTTTTATGACAACCAGATATATCTGCTCCTGGCAGCACCAATTTACATAAAAATAAAAAAATAATAGGCATCAAAGAACCTCCATATGAAGTTTGCTTTCATTTGTGACAAAATTAGCCCCAGGACAAATAAACTGTCCTTGCCTTGAGTATTAACAGTATGCTGTTCAAATTGGATGAGCAGAAATCAAAAGAAGGTAACTGCCAAACCTTGTTAAGACAAAGTGGGGCAATTCTTTAAAATTCCTACTTCACAGAGAAGCCTGTCAGATATTTTAGACCTGTAGGCTAAAGACAGATGCCTTAATGTTGCAGAGAAACTTGGGTGACAGTCCAGGCTGCCAGATATCTCTGACATTTCTACAGTTTTGGAGGTTGTGTGCTCTGTACTTCCTGTTCACTCAGGTAATATCATTCTAGAGTCTATGATGGGGTTTAAAAATGGACAGTTATAGTCTTACAATTTTCTTCAGTTTTTAGAAAAGAAACTTAGAGATGTAAAGTTTACACAATCTTAATGTGTTTATCTAAAAAGACATTTTAAGGTATAAAAAATTTTTTAGGATGGTAATGCAAGTTACAATAGAAAGTAAATTCAGCACAAAACTTCCCAAGAGAAGATAGATAACAAAGTATCTTCTCTGAATTTGCTAAATAAAAATGGACTGTACAGTGAATATAATTCTTACCTAATAATTTTTCTTATTATATATAGGTTTACTGTATTAGAGTTGAAACATTTTTTTATCTAGACCAAAAAGGGGTAGAAACTTCCGGGATTTTTTTTTTTTTTTTGTACACTGTAAAGATATGTTTTTGCTAAGGTGCCTTCTGATTAGTTTAATAAAGAGATGAATGGCCTAGGCAAAAGAATAGGCAGGACTTCGAATCTAGGTGTAGGAATTTCTTCCACAGACTCAGAGCAAGTAAGATGTGTCATATTGAGGAAAGGTAAAAAGCCACATGGCAGAATATAGATTAATAAAAGCAGGTTAATTTGAATTTTAAGAGCTAGCTGGGGACAATCCAAAGCCAAGATTTGATAATTAGTAGAATGTTTCTTTGTTGTTATTTGTGGGCTGGCAATTCAAAGAGAGTCTGAAAAGAAAGCATGCTACACTTGTCTTCTGACGTCTTCATGCATATGTCACTCACAGCAGCACACATGAACACTCAAGTGTACATGCACACTAATACACACATTCATAAAAATTAATCATGGCCTGTGTTTTTGAAGTATTAGAGTTTGAGGACAGGAGCTCGGACTTACACTCTGTTCACAACCATGCATTTGATATCTCAGAGGACATTTAAACAGCTCCTTACACTATCCTCTAGGTACCTTTAATGATTCTTTTTCTGCAGGTGAGGGAGTCAGCACACAGTAAAATTAAATACTGTGTCTTTAATCCTTTAATTAAATTATACATGTGGGCTGTCATCCTGGGCCTCTAAGATTCATAAACATGTCACCAAATTCCAATTCCATGATATTTGGAGACCAAAGGCACATATTGTAGCATATAAGGCCTTAAGGAAAGTAGAAAGCAGAATCAAAGAATAAAAACATAAGAATCTTAAACAAAGTGTAGAACTTCTCCAGTGTCAAGAAAGAAGAGAGATATCTCTCCTAGCAGCAAATAAATTGGTACTCAGAAATTGAAGTTATTAGCTAATTATTTGAATTAGTTCCCCTTGTGTGTCTTACCTTTGTTAAAGTTAGATTGAATAAATATATATTGAACATTTATAAGAGGTTAGGCATCCATGACTTGTACTTTATAAACCTTCTTAAATTTAACTCCATAAAAACTAAAAAGCCTCCCTATTTTTTCATCCCTAAAGTAGGAATGAATTCAAATTGAAAACTAAAATATGTCAATTATATAAATAATATAGTGCTAGACATAGAGATGGTTGCCTCACAAGACCCTCAGTCTACAATGCTGAAGCTGAGCTGGGGTAGAAACTGTAAACTTTGATTCCCATCACAACGCTAGAGGTGAAGAGAAAGGATTTCCACCCAGATATGTCTGTGTCATTCTTCATGAACTTTTAGTTAAGTTCTACAGAATCCGTGAGCTATAGTAGTTTAATAAAAACTGAACTCAGATTGCTTAACAAAAAAGATATGCATGCAGTAAGACAGAAATATTTTGCCCTAAAACTATATGAATTGATTAATCCTTATAACACACCACACCACACCACAATATATCTTCATTTCAGAGGCCCATGGCTTCCTAAAATTTTGATCAATAAAATTTGCTTCAAAGACATATAGACAGTGAATAGATTGATAGGTGATAGATATGTGATAGACTGATATTGTTGATAATAAATTATAGATAATAGACAGGTGATAAGTAGATATATACTAAATAGGAAATATTAATGAATATATATAATAGACAAAAAAGTCAAGCAATTGACATTACCATTTATACTTTGGTATGCTTCCATTGCTATGCAAGGTCATTTCCATCTGCTTTATATTTAAGCCCTGTCAATATTTCCTGTAATTAGCAAGCACACAGTCTTAGGTACGGTCAGCAACCTCTGAACAGGTGAGATGTAAAAATGTTCCTACAGTCATCACATGCAGTCCATTCACTTTAAGTTGGCAAAACCCAAACTATAATGTAATCAGGCTCTTCAGAGTCATCAAGACATAAAATGAGCCATCTCAGAGGCAAGAAGCATGACCCTTATTAAAAGGGGATTATTGAACTTAGGCACGACAATATGACTCGAGTCTGCAGGAATAGTAATTGAATGAAAATGTATTCAAGGAGAAGCTATAGTCCCTGTGGATGTTCACCCTGAGAGAGCCATCACTCTTTAGTAACTTTGCCATATTTCTGTGCTACATTATTGAAATATGCTTAATGAGCAGTCTCCCTCTAAGAAGGTAGCAGATTCTCAAAAGCAACTGTCACGAAAGATGCTACATAAATCTACATAAAATTCTGTTTGTTCCCTCACATTTCTTTCTTGAGCAGCTGAGATAGTGGCACTTTTATTTTTCTCTTTTGGAAATACTTCCTATTTATGAAAACAATACATGTATGGGGAAGAAAATTAACAATTAAAAAGTTATATTAACAATTATAAAGTATACATTTTACACTGTCTGTCTGAACACATAGATAACTCTTGCTACCCAGGTATATAATTTCCTAAATTTAAATAGCCATATTATTTTTATATAGAAAAATGAAAAATATACTTATTTATGATACTTGTAGGCTATTGCAATTTTTAGCCAATTTGTTCTCCAAGTTTTCATTAGCTAATATTACTTTTACTTTTTAGACAGGATCTTCTGTATCCTAAGCTAGCCTTGAACTGGCTATGTAACCAAGGATGTCCTTGAACTTCTGATTTTACTGACTATACCTCCCAAGTGCTATCATTCCAGGTGAGTGCAACCATACTGGTTTTATATAGTGCTGGATAGTGAACCCAGCGGTTCCTGCATGCTAAGCACATACTACCCACAGTACTTCATTCTGAGCTTGTCCCTGTTAAAAGTAAATCTCCCTGTAACACATGCAAACTCTGCCTGAATATTTAAGCATCTTCCTGTTCACAAGAGTTTTCTTTTTTACTTTAAGCTAGTAAGTGCTCCATGACTTCCAAGAAACTATTCCACCCTCCTCTAAGTCTGCTTTACACATGCTATTCCCATCTTTCCTCCTTCAGTGTAGCCTCAGTGTACTGCCTATAGACCTCAGCATCACAGGCAGAATTCAGAATTCAGACCATCATGGTCTTACCAGTCATGTGATCATGAGGTAGTTCCCTCTTGCACTACCAAAGTCTCCATACTTTCTGATTCTTGAAATGGATGTGAATGGAGATTATAAAATGAAATACACAGCAGACACATAGCACACTGTTGAGCACCATGTATACCACTGCTCTGTACTGATGTCTAATAGTCAGACTTAGAACTGGAGAGATGCTCAGTGGCTAAGACACATACAGCTTCTGCAGAGGATCCCAGTTATGCTCCTCCCAGCACTATGTAGGGCTTCTCACATCTGCCTGTGATTTGTGGTTCAGAGGAGCTAACATCCTCTTCCCGATTCTGAAGACCCTTGTACTCACAGATACACAAACCCACATATAGCCACATGCATGTAGCTTTTTAAAGGAAAGAAGAGTAGCTGATGTTAGAGAAAAGTTACAGGAGAAACAATACTAACAGAACTAACACAAGATTCTTGAGCATAATAAACTTTATAATACAGTCAAAAATGGATTTACAGCCTAAGTCAAAAAAATATTCAATTTGATGATTAAACATTATTCCTCACAGAAAATTTTAAAATATATTTCCCAGAGTGATTTCTTACTGCTTTTCTAAACAACAACACAGTTTTAATAATTTCAAAAAGTTCTTCAGAACCTGTCCTTCACAAATTGTCCCATTGCATTTGTGGGGACCATTTAATATTCTTGCTTGGTGAATTACTTATTATGCTCTTGATCTATCAGTTGACTGCAGGTTTAGTGTGTTCCTTATTGATCTACAGATGTATTTTGTGAATTGTGTATTATTTATGGTACTGTCATTGGCTCAGCATCCACAGCATTCTTCTTTTCTGGTAATAGTCACCTTTTATTGTTTTTCAGTGGTTTCATCAGAAATTATAGAATGTATTTTAATAGAAGACAGTCCACATGGGCTTGATATTCTACCACTTTATCCAGAACTTTTGGAAAACTTTTAACACTATAACATCATTCTTTGTGTTTTAAATATCCTGTATCTCATGCCTAGAAACCTTATAAGCCCCATTCTGCTGTAGGGTTTCAGTTTCTGGTATTCTAATTGAAGCTTTCAAATATCATATATATTTGCTTTTACTTTTTAAAACTTCGGTAGACAAAAGTTTCTCATCTTTTACATTTGCTTAGGTGCTCATCCTTTCAAGAATCTGAACTAGTGCAGATGTACCTTATCATGGGACAAGGTCTCGACTTGAAGAGTTTTTATTAACACTTCTTATAAAACACAGCAACAAGCAACACATTTCTTTGACACATGTTTACTTGAGTATGTCCTAACTTTTGTTTTATTTTTGACAGATATATGTGAGTGTCCTATGTGCAGGCATATGGAGGCCCAAGGATGATGTTGGGTGTCTTCCTTGATCACTCTGCAACTTAGAGATTGAGGCAGGGACTCTCACTAAACCCAAGGCTTTGCTTTCCTGACTATAGAGTTCTGTGTGAAGGGCACCATTCTGCAGCATTCTGAAGATGATTCCTTGTGTTTCTAATGAAATATCAGCTGCCCCTTGTCTCATCCTTTCACGTGTAGCATGTTAGTTCTTTGATTGCTTTCAAGGTGATAATTATGTTTAGAGTTCAGTGGTCTATGTATGAAGTTCCCAGTATTTTGTTGGTATTTATCTTACTCAGGTCTCACTAAATATGTTTCTATATTTCACTAACCTTGAATTTCCAAACATCTTCTTCTTCTATTTTCTCTGTATTTCTTCCTGGCACTCAGCTACATAACCTTACCCTGCTTATCAGTTTTCTGGATCTCTGTAGACAAAGTTTCTCTATGTAACAGTCATGGCTGTCCAGGAACTCACTCTGTAGAACAGGCTGGCCTAGAACTCACAGAGATCCACCTTCCTTTGCTACCCATGTGCTGGGATTAAATGTGTGCTCCACCATTACCAGGCCAAAGTTATCAGCACTTAGAAATACATGTATGAGGCTCAGTCCACTTTCTTTTTCTTTTCTTTCTTTATTTAAAACTTACTTTTTGTCATTTTACATATCAACCTCCCCACCTCCTGCTCACCCTGCATCTTCTCTGGACTCCCATCCACTCCTCAGAGATGGTAAGGCCTCCCATGGGAAGTCTGTCAATCAAGGTGAAGCAGGAAAAAGTCCCCGCCCCCCCCCACCCCTTTATCAAGTCTTGTTTGAGCATGGTATCTCTGTATAAGGAATGGGCATCAAAAAGGGAGAGAACTAACTCCTGTAGATTATAAGTAACAATGCTTTTCCCCACTGAACCACCTCACTGACCCTATGAAATCGTATTTCCACACTCCATCACCATTTTTCCCCCACTGCACACTGCTCCTCCACATGTGAGCTTTTTACTTGGGAGTATCAATCTTTCTTCCCTGCTAAAGTCTCAAAAGACATAGAAATGTGGCTCTCACAAGAACAAAATTAAAATTTGACCAATTTTTTGCCTTTGAAAATGGCATAAATTTCTTATCTACCAGCCAATGGAGGGTGTGAAAGAAGTGTGTTTGTGTGTGTGTGTGTAATTTGGTTTTTTTATTCTTTTTCAATTAGTGCTGTCCTGATAGTAGCCAAATGTTACATGATTTTTTATTCCTTTCTGCTACTTCCCCAAATATTATCTTCTTCCCCAACAAGAAAACTTCATTGCTCTGGATATATGAACTTTTCATAGTCTTTATTAGCATTTACACACCATTTCCATTTTAAATTTTATGCATGAAATTATGTATTTAATAAGATATAATTAATGTGATAATAAAACCTTGGAGCTGAGGAAATAGTTCAGTGGTCAAGAGACTGGTGATTCAATTTCCAGCACTCATACCCATTAAGCATCTCACAACCTGTCATTTCAGAACCAGGATCCAAATGCTTTCTTCTGGCCTCTACAAGCACTTGCACACATTACACACACACACACACACACACACATAAAAGGTAGCAAATCTCTAAGTATATATTTGGTTATATAGTTGCTGTAGTATATGTCATATTAATATAAAAATGGATTCTATTTCTGAATTGGAAAATCTTTTAGAGCATAAACTGCTTACCAGCAAACCCCGTTCTAGTTATCAGTTTTGTAGTCTATTCAGGACTCCTCCAGTGTGAAATTAAAGTTAATATGCATCTTGGCGAAGGATAAAGAAAGCAAGAACAAAAATCTAGCATTGGTGAATGTGGAAGAGCTGGAACAAATGTTTCTGTGATATGCAAATGGATATCACTGTTCATTGAAGGAACGATTATTTATTTAAAGTGGTAAATGAAAGAATGTTTTTGCTCATGCTGCCACAGTAGTTATTTTAAAGAATGCTTTATCTAACTTCTCTGGAGAGGCTGAAGCTTGATGTCATGACCTCTAAGACTGCCTCCAACCTGGGGAAGGGGGCGGGATTCGTGTTTCTAAACCAAAATGAGCTCAATATAGCCCCCTGCAGGCCTGGCATGGTAAGTCTTCCCATGCCCCTGTCCAGCAGTTCCTGCTATTCTCTAGCCAGTTAGGAGTTGTCACCTGCTACAGACTGTCATCAGAGAGGAAGGCTTCACTTCAGAAGACACCAGGGGTAATTGCTGCCTGACACATGCCACAGACACTGACAAAATGACAAGCAGGTGTACTGTGGTTTTCCATCCACTGAAGATGACAGGTGTGCTTCACATGTAAATTGTTAGTGAGGGGTAGATGAGGCTGCTTTGAGAACATATTATTTCAATGTGAATGTCCACTGTCTCCTAGGGAGAAGCACTGATAAGGGATGGAGATATAGCAATGAGATCCTGAGTTCATATTCTAGCAGCATGGACAGAGAAATGACAGCCTCTAATGCTTGTTTGCATTTAAAACAAGGCTTCTCTAATGAGGAAATAAGTCACATGATTTTAAATCTATTACTAGAATCATAAAGTATGACTTAAAGAAAGTATCATCTCGAGGCTGGAGAGATAATTTGACGGGTAACAGCATTTCCTGTCAATCTGAGTTCAATTCCTGGGCTCAGTTGATAGAAAGGACTCCTTCAAGTTGCCCTCTGACTTCCACATGTGTGCCTTGGCTGCCAGGGTCAGATACCTTCAATATCTGAATCTATCCTGGCATTCAATAGCATACAAATGATTGCTTTAAACCAATCTGCTGTATTCAATTTTACCATTTGCATTTCCAAGATAAAAAATTATTTTTAAATTTTTGTTTATGAAATTTATTATTGTGCATGTGAGACTGTGTTTCATGATACATGGAAGACAACTTGTTGGAATCAGTTCCTTACCATGTGTGTTCCTGGGATCCAACTCAGGTCATGAGGCTTAGAGCAGATACCTTTACCCTTTGAACCATGTAGGGTGCGGTTGGCCCTTGCACAACTTGCTGGAACATTGCACCATGTTCCCCAGCTATTGCACCTCTGCCGCTTATGCTAATTAGGTGCTGAGTAGTGACCTATCCGATGTGATCCCTGACTATGCTAATTTGGCACTCCTTACCACCTATCACCAGCTATATGCTAATGAGGCATTACTTTGGGCACCAATCATATGGCTACATGCATCCCAGTTTCCCTATATAAGCAAGCTGCATTTCAGGCACGGGGTCTTTCTTCTACCATTCTACCTCAACTGAGATGTATTCCAATAAAGTGTGATCCAAGAAGAATCATGCATGTGGTGACTCATCATTCTGCAGGCCAGAAAGTGGCTCACCACTGAAACCCGGGAATCTTTGCACCCTGCAGGGAAGACCAATTCAGAACTTGACACATGGAGTGGACCGTCGGTAAGTAGTCCGTCCAGATATGCAGGTGCTCCTGGGAGGTCTAGAGCCTGAGATCTTTGCTGCAGTTTTTTTCATCCTAGTCGTCCTGATTTTCTTGCCTGCTTGTGGTTGCAGTGCCTCCAACCCCGCAAGGAGTGCCTTCCCTGGCCGTGCGATAAATCAAACGTGTGTCCAATCTAATAAGCCGCTCATAGATCAGAGCGCAAGATGGGGAACAAATTGTCTGCCAACCCCACGACGAGTTCCATGAACCTATTTCAGGCTATATTGAGTAGCCGAAGGCTAAAGCTTTCCCGCAGAACCATAAGCCGGTTGCTGGAAAATATCGAAAGCAGTGCTCCATGGTTCGGGGTGTCAGGCAGTTAGACTATTCCATCATGGGAAAAACTTGGCAGGAATCTAGAGAAACATAACACTGAGGGAACACTTTCCTGAGGCACCCTTCCGCTATGGCATATGATCTATTATTGCCTAAAGAATGGAAAATATGAAGACATTATTCAGTGAGGACATAAGGCTCTCAGTATATGCCAGGATAGTGCATCAGAAAATGGAGGCACAGGGACCACAAAAGATAGGCCTAAGAAAAAGAGAAAGGAAAAGAAAAATTCAGAACCAGTGCCAGAACTGTACCCAGTACTAGATGAATTTAAAGATTTATATATATCTCAAGATGAGCTAGACCCTGAGGAGGAAGATCTAGAGGAGGCGGCTGCAGCCTATGAGCGAGAACGCTACGATCCCCCACCGTTCGGCTGATCACCGCCTTTCAATCCCGCAAAGGCTAGAGCTACTGCTCCCTCTCCTTTAGGGAACAAGTTGGGATGCACATTCATCCCCCAGGAAGCGTGGTCTGTGGTGACCACAGCCTTCCCTGTGTTTGAGGATCCAGCCACACGTGGCCGATATTATGAAGTAATTGACCATAAGATTATTAAAGACCTTGCAGAGGCTGCAAAAAGAGATGGTGTAGCTGCCAACTATACCATCATGTTGCTGCAGCGCCTTACACACAATACCTTAACACCCACTGATTGGAAGACATTGCCAGAGCCTGCTTAACTATGGGGCAATATTTAGACTGGAAGTCAATTGTGACTGATCTGGCATATAGTCAGGCCTGGGAGAATGCTGCCAATGGGCAGCCAGCATGGAGTGCAGATATGCTGTTAGGGCAAGGACAATAGGTAAATAATCAGACAGCATATCCTGTGCAAGTTTATAATCAAATAAACACCATCAATATGAGGGCTTGGCGAGCCCTCCCCAATAAGGGGGAGGTTGCAAGGAACCTAACCAAAATAATACAGAGCAGCACTGAACCATTTTCTGATTTTGTAGCTTGAATGATAGATGGAGCGGGGCAAATTTTGGTGATGTGGAAACCGCACTGCTGCTAGAAAAGCAATTAGTTTATGAGCAGTGTACAAAAGAGTGCCATAGGGCTATCACCCCACTCAAAGGAAAGGACCTAGAATATTGGATGAAAACGTGCCAAGAAATCAGAGGACCTTTATCAAATGCGGGACTTGCCGCTGCTGTGATGGCTGCTTCTCATGGTAATAAAGGTTCTAACAGCAGCGGGGTGTGTTTTTGGTGCGGCAAGCCCAGGCATATTAAAAGACAGTGCCGAAAGTCTGCCCCCATGACAAGGACAAAACTGCCTCAAGCAGTGAAGGCTCCAGGGACATGTCCAAGATATAAAAAGGGCAAACACTGGGCCAATGAATGTAGGTCTGTCAAGGACATTAATGGGCAAACCATTCAACCTGCTGCCCATGAAGTTAGTCCAAAAAACGGGGTAGGGGGCCCTTGGTCTCAGGGCCCAAACATATTTTGGGCCCACAAGGAGGTGAATTTCCAACCACTCAGGCCCCGTGATGAGCCATGTCAGGCTCTGCAGGGCTGGACCTCCATGCCACTTCCAAAATGGTACTAACAACAGGCATGGGAATACAACCCTTAGACACAGATATGCAAGGGCTGCTCCCAAAAGGGACAGTTGGGCTAGTGTTAGGCTGCTCCTCTTCCACCTTACGAGGACTCATTGTTATGCCTGGAGTTTTTGACCCAGATTATATAGGAGACATCAAAGTAATGTGTCAATCCCCTTGAGGGATAATTACCATAACCCCTAGTGATCACATTGCACAATTATTAATCTTGCCCTCTTTCCATGACAGTTACCCTGCATACTCAGAAAAATGGGGATCCAAGGGCTTTGGATCCACTGGAGTTGATTTGGCTTTCTGTCACTATCTCTTAATGACCGCCCTATGCTTGATCTTATAATAGAAGGGAGAAAATTTCAAGGATTAGTAGATACTGGAGCAGATAGAAGTATAATTACAATTAGAGATTGGCCACTTCAGACATCTTTGCAGACCTTGCAAGGTTTAGGTTACGCAGATGCCCCTAGAATCAGCTCTAAGGAATTGACATGGAAAGCAGAGGAACAAAAGGAGAAGTTCCAGCGTTTTGTAGTTGAAGGACTGCCAATCAATCTATGGGGCAGGGATATCCAGAGTCAAATGAATCTTAAGCTTACTAATGATTATTCTGACACAGCAAAAAAAATCATGATTAGATCAGGGTTTGTTCCTAGCAAAAGGTTAGGGCGTAATTTACAAGGCATTACTGCACCAATAGAGGCTCAAGGAAATGCCAATCAGCAAAGCTTGGGTTTTTCACAGGGGCTACTGAGCCTATGATTCCTATCTCATGGATGACCACTGCACCTGTGTGGGTAACTCAGTGGCCTCTGTCAAAAGAAAAATTGGACGCAGCCTCAATGTTGGTTCAGGAACTGTTACAGCTGGGGCACTTAGAGCCCTCGCAATCCCCCTGGAATACTCCCATATTTGTTATCAGAAAGAAATCAGGAAAATGGTGCTTACTTCATGATCTGTATGCCATAAATCAACAAATGCAAGTCATGGGACCCATTCAGAGGGGTCTACCAGCCTTAACAGCTATTCCAAAGAACTGGTCTGTTGTAGCGGTAGATATTAAAGATGGTTTCTTTTCCATATCTCTAAATAGTCAGGATAAGGAAAGATTTGCTTTTACTTTACCCTCTATTAATTATGAACAGCCCAATAAGTGATATCAGTGGACTATTCTTCCTCATGGTATGGCCAATAGCCTTACAATGTGTCAACTTTATGTAGATAGCGCTTTACAGCCAGTAAGAGATAAGTTTCCCCGTGTTAGAATTGTACATTATATGGGTGATATTTTGCTTGCAGCCCCTTCTATGGAATTGTTAGAATTAGCGTTAAGTTCGTTAACCAAGGAATTAAAAGATAAAGGTTTATTTATTTTTCCAGAGAAGATACAGAAGGGAGGAGCTATTGAATTTTTAGGAGCTATTATTCAGAATGCCCATGTTAGACCACAAAAGGTAGAAATTAGGACCAATTGCTTAAGGACT
This sequence comes from Sigmodon hispidus, assembly GCA_004025045.1. Classification (NCBI taxonomy): domain Eukaryota; kingdom Metazoa; phylum Chordata; class Mammalia; order Rodentia; family Cricetidae; genus Sigmodon; species Sigmodon hispidus. The sequence continues at coordinate 2,649 of PVIH01019301.1, read as the reverse complement.
TTAAATGATTTTCAAACATTGCTTGGGGATATAAATTGGATTCAGCCATATTTGAAATTAACTTGCTTTGAGCTTAAACCCTTATTTTATATTTTAGAGGGAAACCCAGATCTTAATTCCCCACGCCAGCTAACCCCAGAGGCTCAGATAGCACTTCAAAAGGTAGATCAAGCAATTACTAGGGCACAGTTGGTGTGCTGTGATGAATCCAAGCCCATCTGGATGTGTATCCTCCCCACTTTAGGCTTTCCAACTGGTGATCTTTGGCAAGAAGGGCCTCTACTGTGGATTCATACTAAATCTACAGGGATGAGAACTTTGTCCCACTATCCATCCATGACGGCTGAGGTTAAACAATCTATTACATCTTTTGCCAAGACACCTGACCGACTTATACTCCTTTATACAAAAGAACAAGTAGAGATATTGGGTGCCACTACCTCAGAATGGGCTATATTGGTTTGTGCCTTTTCTGGTACAATTGATAATCATTTGGCCAAGAGTGAACTTTTAAGATTTGTAGTTCAGCAGCCTGTGATGTTCCCTTGGATCATTAGGGAGCAACCGTTTGAGCAATGCCTTAACCATCTACACGAATGGGTCTAAGACTGGGAAGGGAGACTACATGGTGCAAGGAGGCTCACCAGTAACTGTGAGTGTCATCCAAATGCTCCCCAAATAGTAGAATGCCAAGTAGTTTTAGAGGTTTTTAAATGTTTTCCTGAGTCTTTTAATTTGGTGTCTGATTCATCATATGTGGTGAAGGCTGTTAAAAATTTAGAAATTGTTTCCTATATTAAACTCTCTAGTATGGTGGCCTTACTTTTAGCAGGTATAAGAGGTGAGATTTTGCATCGATCCAATCCCTTTTATATTACTCATATCTGAGCTCACTCTTTGTTACCTGGTCCTATGGCAAAAGCCATAGAACAAGTTGATCTGGCAATGCGCGCTTTTGTGGCATTGGACTCTGAAACACAAGCGCGAGAATTTCATAGCTCATATTATGTTTCATCTGCTGTTTTAAGAACTAAATTTAAAATTTCTAGGTAGATAGCTAGGAATATTGTGATAAGCTGTTCTGCTTGTGTGCAATTCTTGCCTGCTCAGAAAATAGGGGTTAATCCCAGAGACATTTTTCCACTTGAATTTTGGCACATATGTTACCCATGTTCCATCCTTTGGAAAGCTTCAGTATGTGCATGTCTCCATTGATACATATTCTGGGGTAATGCACACTACACCTCTTTCTGGGGAAAGGGTTTACAATATCATTACCAACTGCCTTGAAGCTTGGGCTGCTTGGGGCTAGCCCAATACACTGAAAATAGACAATGGGCCAGCCTATGCATTTAAGAGTTTTGTCTCATTTTGTCACAAAATGCAAGTGAAATATATCACAGGCCTGCCCTATAATCCACAATGGCAAGGGATAATAGAGCATGTACATTGTATGCTCAAGGACTTCCTGCAAAAACAAAAAGGGGGAATAGCAGAGAATTGCACCCCCAAACAAAGGCTCTCTCTTGCTTTATTCACTATACATTTTCTAAATTTAAATGATAAAAATGAAACTGTTGCTGAACATTATATGACGTCAGAACCCAACAATCAAGGCAAAGTTTTGTGGAAGGATGTACTTTCTAATCAATGGTGGGCCCGGATTGCATTATCGGTCGATCCAGGGGATCTTTATGTGTTTCTCCAAAGAATCAGGAGCCAGTCTGGGTGCCATCATGATTGACAAGACGTGTTGAGGATGACTCTAAGGATGATGCTGACATGGATACTCCTGACCGTCTTCCCCCTGAATCAGGTGGAAAAGATGATACTTTGGGGGATTAGTTGGACCTGGCCATTACCTATGCCAGTCTATGCTCAGTCCAAAGTTCTCCCTACGATATTTTCCACTTCATGTGAATTGGATGTCCCTTGTGCCCAGCCCCTTTCCACAGATTGGGCAGAATATAATGCTAGTAATATTAATTTGAATCGGTCACTTTGTTTTAGCCTTAAAGAGAATGATGACTGTATTTTTTTAGCCAGAAAAAACTTGACTTATTGGGTAAACCCCCTAAAGGAAAATCAAGTTCCCGTGCATATGTTGACTGAGACTTTGGGACAGATAGCTACTGGTTCCACCTCTGGCACAGGATCAGAAATTAATGGAAATCATGAGGTGAATGTTACCACCATGATCCTGACTCATGAAGGGATAGTTCCATTACATGACAATAATAAGAACAGACAAAATACCACAAGACCTATAGTTGCTCCCTATTGTCCACCATTTATAAGTAGTTTTCCTACCTTTACTTCCTGCCAAGATAGAACTTGGGGAAATAAACAGCTTAGTCTGGTGTCCCGACCCACGGGACTTCAACACGGCAGACCACCTACAAGAGAGAATGAAGGGAAGGGAGACTCAAAGGAAGCCAGTAGGTCAAACAGGATTCTGATCGAGCTGCAGTTTTATTACGATTCTAAACATGCTTATATAGTAGAATATGGGGAGGGGGCAATCTTCAAACACCTGCAGGAAGCTGGCCAGGGGAGCAGGATATTGGCAGGGTAAAAGGGTGACTGGTCTTGCTTCAGGGGAGAGTTGCTAGGTAACCTAACCATAGAATATTCTTGCTATTCTATTCT
>PVIH01019300.1:10914-35893 GCA_004025045.1 Sigmodon hispidus | reverse complement strand
CAATATTCATGAGGGAAATTGTTCTGTAATTCTCCTTCTTTGTTGTGTCTTTGAGTGGCTTGGGTATTAGGGTGATTGTGGCCTCATAAAAGGAATTTGGCAATATTCCTTCAGTTTCTACTGTGTGAAATAGTTTGAGGAGTAATGGTAGTAATTCTTCTTTGAATGTCTGGTAGAATTCGGCACTGAAACCATCTGGACCAGGACTTTTATTTTTGGGGAGGTTTTTAATGACAGCTTCAGTTTCATGAAGGGTTATAAGCCTGTTTAGGTAATTTATCTGATCTTCATTTAGTTTTGGTAGATGGTACCTGTCCAGAAATCTGGCCATTTCTTCTAGGTTTTCCATTTTTGTGGAATACAGATTTTCAAAATATGAACTCATAATTCTCTGTATTTCCTGGGAGTCTGTTGTTATGTCCCCCTTTTTATTTCTGATTTTGTTGATATGAACACTCTCTCTCTGTTTTTTGATTAGTTTGGCTAAGGGCTTATTTATCTTGTTAACTTTCTCAAAGAACCAACTCTTAGATTAACTGATTCTTTGCATTGTTCTTTTTGTTTCAATTGTATTGTATTCAGCTCGAAGTTTGATTATTTCCTGCTGTCTACTCCTTCTAGGTGAGTTCGCTTCTAATTGTTCTAAGGCTTTCAGTTAAACTGTTAGGTCTCTAGTGTAGGATTTCTCTAGGTTTTTCATATAGACATTAGCACTATGAATTTTCCTCTTAAGACTGCTTTCATTGTGTCCCACAAGTTTGAATACCTTGTGGATTCATTTTTATTAAAATCTAGGAAGACTTTGATTTCTTCCTTACCTTCTTCCTTGACACAGAGATGGTTCAGCTGAGTGATGTTTAGTTTCCATGAGTTGGTAGGCTTTCTTTGGGTTTTGATGTTGTTGAACTCTAACTTTAGGCCCTGGTGGTTCGATATGTTACAAGGGATTATTTCCATTTCTTGTTTATGTTGATATTTGCCTTATGCCCATATATGTAGTCAAGTTTGGAGAAAGTTTCGTGAGGTACTGAGAAATATGCATATTCCTTGGTGTTTTGGTGGAAGCTTCTGTAGATATCTATTAAATCCACTTGCATCATAACCTCTGTTAGACTCCTTATTTCTCTCTTGAGACTCTTTCTGGTTGATCTATCCAGGGTTGAAAGTGGGGTATTGAAGTTTCCCACTATTAGGGTGTAATAATTGATATGGGATTCGAGCTTTAGCGGTGTTTCTTTTACATAAATAGGTGCCCTTATATTAGTTGCATAAATATTCAAGATTGAAATCTCCTCTTGATCAATTTTTCCTTTTTCTGTATAAGTAGTGACCATCTTGGTCCCTTTTAATTGCTTTTAGCTTAAAGTCTACGTTGTTAGGTATTTGGATTGCAACCCCCGCTTGTTTCTTAGGACCATTTGACTGGAAAATCTTTTCCCAACCCTTTATTCTAAGCCTGTGTCTCTCTTTGCAGTTGAGCTGTGTTTCTTGTAGGCTTCTGTTGTTGTATCCATCTTGTTAGTGTTTGACATTTTATAGGAGAGTTGAGACCATTAATATTAAGGGAAATTAGTGACCATTGATTCATATTTCCTGCCATTTTTGGTGGTAACTTGTTTGTATTTCTTTTCTCTGGGGTATTCTTCTGTGGAATTATTGATTGTTTGTGATTTCATGAATGTATCTTGGGTTGTTAGGTTGAAGTTTTCCCTCTAATACTCTATATAGTGCTGGATTGGTATGTAGATATTCCTTCAGTCTGACTTTGTCCTGAAATACTTTGTTTACTCCATCTACAGTGATTGATAATTTTGCAGGGTATAGTATTCTAGTTTGGCAGCCATGCTCTTTTAGAGTCTGTATAACTTCTGACCATGCCCTTCTAGTTTTCAATGTTTCCATTGAATAGTCAGGCATTATTTTGATGGTTCTGCCTTTATATGTGAGTTGGCCCTTTTCTTTTGCAGCTCTTAAATTTTTTTCTTTGTTCTGTATGTTTTGTGGCTTGATTATAATGTGGCATGCTGACTTTTTTGGGGGGTCATATCTATTTGGTGTTCTGTAAGCTTCTTGTATCTTTATGGGCATTTCCTTCTTTAGGTTAGGGAAGTTTTCTTCTATGATTTTATTGAAAACATTATCTATGCATTTGAGCTGGTATTCTTCTCCTTCTTCTATTCCTATTATTCTCAAATTAGGTCTTTTCATGGTGTCCCAGATTTCCTGAACATTTTGAGTTATGGCTTTTTTAGTTTTACTATTTTCTTTGACTGAAATATCTGTTTCAGCCACTGAGTCTTCCACTTCAGAGATTCTATCTTCCATCTCTTGAACTCTGTTTGTTATGCTTGTATCTGTGGTTCCAGTTTTTTTCTTCAGATTTTCTATTTCCATCTTTGCCTCATTTTGTGCCTTTTTTATTGCTTCTATTTCAGCTTTTAGTTCCTGTCATGTTTCTTTCATAGATTTGTTCATCTCTTCCAATTTTTTGTTTGTATTTTCTTCTATTTCTTTAAGGCTCTTTTTCATTTCTTCTTTGAGAACTTCGATGATCATCAAAAGGGAATTTTTGGTGTTGCTTCCTTCTGTATCCTATTCATTGCTCAGTTCAGGTCTTGTATTTGTAAGTTTGCCACTTTCTTCTGAAGTTACTTTGTTGTTGTTTGTATTATTTTGTAAGTTTTTGACTGACGTTTGCCCATTGCTTCAGTGGTTCATGATTCGGTGGCTCCTGGTCAGTTGTGGCACTCGGACTTGTGCACCTCCTGTCATCTTTCTGGGAGGGGTCTGAGTCTGTCCTTCAAGGACCCCAGTCTTTATCTCTTTGCTCAGTTGGAGGTAGAGGTGGATAGCCATGCAAATTCCCTCAGCAGCAGCTGTGGGTATGGTGACAGGCAGACTTTATGTGTACCTGCTACAGTGTGCGCTGGGGCTCACTCAGCAGAAAGCAGCTGGTCCAGGAAGTGGAACCGGAACTGAGAGCTCAACTCTCCCTCCCTGCCTGGGATATAGGATCGTGGGCCTTGTGACCCCTCTTCTCCTCTGGGCGGGGTCTGTGTCTGTCCTTCAGGGACCCCAGTTGTTATCTGTTCGCTCAGCTGTAGGTGGAGGTGGGTAGCTGTGAAAATTCCCTCAGCAGAAGCTGTGGGTATGATGCCAGGCAGACTTTATCTGGGCCTGCTACAGAGTGCGCTGGGACTCACTCTGCAGACCTCCATAAGGTTTTTACAGCACTGAAAAACAATATAATTGTGACTATATTTACTACACCTTTCAGCAGTCTCCTTTAAACCCTGGTTGGATTTATGAGACAGGAACTATGTTTCTTGAATAAGCATTTTTAATTTTTAATATAATTTATTTATTTTAAAAATGGCTTAATTGTTGCAAGCTTTACTATACTAAATGCCCAAGTAGCTTATAGCATTTTATTCCTTTAATAGCATACTTTAAAAAGGAGAGGGAAACAACAGCAACTTGCTTATCTATCAGTGGTTTAATTCTGAATATAATGGCAATAAGAACTTCTGGAAAAATGGAGTGCAAAGTTCATCAATGGCCGAGAATGATGTCAGCCACACTGGACAGGAGACTCTGAGAAAATATAAAAGTTGTTATCATAGTAGTAGGGCCAATTTTCAAGCATTTTACTGAAATCTGATTTTTAAAAAATTTTTTATATATTCATTTATTATTTGGTGTGTTTACATCCTGCACTCCATCAAACTCAGATATTAGGCCTCTCAGAATCACAGCCACTCTTATGACCTCCCCATTTATAAAATGGCACATTCATACTGCTCATTTACTTAGTGGAGCATAATTAAACTCCATGTGGACAGCCCCTTAAAGAAAACAAGTCTTTCCTTACTCACACCTCTGCCAGAGGCCATCAATGAAGAAGTGATACATTGTGTCATTTAGCTGTGTTCTTATGTACAATGACATCTTTCTATTTTATTTTGTTTTAAAGTCCACTAATGAGTGATTGTATCCTCTGCTTCTCTTTCTGGGATTATGATATCACATTCAGCAGGATATTCTCCATATCCATCAAGTTGCCTGCAAATTTGAGAATATCATATTTTCTTTCTGCTGCATAGTAATCTGTTGTGCAAACGTACAACAGCTTGTTAATCCATTCCTCAGTTGAGGATTCAATTATACTGTACTATACTACACAATATTATACTATTCAATTTATACTACAGAGCTACAGTAATAAAAAACAGCTTGGTACTGGCATAAAAACAGACTTGTAGACTAATGAAATCAAATTGAAGACCCAGAATTTAACCTACAGACCTATGAACACTTGATTTTTGACAAAAAGGACAAATATATTCAATGGAAAAAGGACAGTATCTTCAGCAAATTGTGCTGGCATAACTGGATGGTAGTGTGTATAAAAATGAAAAGAGATTGAAACGTTGCACAAAACTGAAATCCAAGTTGATCAAAGACCTCAACATATACCCAGCTACACTGAACCTGATAGAAAAGAAAGTGGGAAATGCCTTCCAATACATTGGCACTGGTGGACCCTTTTTAAATATAAACAAGTAGCACAGACACTAATAACAACAATCAACAAGTGGAACCTCCTAAAAGTAAGAAGCTTTAGTAAGGTCAAGGACACGGTTAATGACACAAAATGACAACATACAGAATGAGAAAAAGGTTTTACCAAACCTACAAGTGGCAGAGGATTGATCACTAAAATATATAGAGAAATCAATAAACTAGAGCCCCAAACCCTTAATAACTCAATTAAAAAATGAGGTTCAGAACTAAAAAGGGAATTTTCTGCAGAAGAATTACAAATGGCTGAAAGGCACATGAAAAAGTGCTCAACATCTTTAGTCATCAGATAAATGCAAATCAAAACACCTTTGAGATACCAAAATTACATTTGTCAGAGTGGCTAAATTTAAAAACAGATAACAACCTATGCTGGAGAGGATAAGGATTGAGGAGAATACTCCTCCATTGTTGGTGGGAGTGTCAGGTTGTTCAGTCACTATGAATGCACTATGGTGTTTTCTCAGAAAACTGGGAATCAGTCTCCTCAAGGATCCAGCATATACCCTAAAGATGTACATTCGCACCCCAAAATCATTAGATCAACTATGTTCATAGCAGTATTATTTGTAACAGCAAGAACCAGGAAACAAACTAGATATTCCTATACTAAGGCATGGATTAACATACTGTGGTACATCGACCCAACGAACTACTACTCAGCATTAAGAAGAAATGATATTCTAAAATTTGCAGGTGCAGAACACAGCTGGGAAGTTAGCAGCAGGGAACAGCAGGTCCCTTGGTTCTGGGAATGCACCTTGGATGTAAGCGACAAGGAACTTGGTTTTGGAGGAAAACACAGATGCACAGACAATCACAGGCTTTGTGGCAACAGGGAAGCAGAGGAATTCCTAGAGTCATAGCTGAGAGGCCAGAGGTCAGCAGGTGATTTCAGAAACCTGAAACTGGACCTTGAAAAGCTACTCTGCTTCAGCACAGAGCACTGCTTACTCAGAAGACAGCTGGAAAATTTGCAGCAGGGGAACAGCTGGGTCCCTTGGTCCTGGGTTCATGCCTTGAAGTTAAGCGACTTGGCTTTAGCAGGGAACAGAATTTACACAGACCAGAACTGGCATAATAGCAGCAAGGAAGCAGTGGGCTTTGAAACTCAGACCTCTGTGCAAATCTGAGTCAGAGGTGAGCAGAATCCAATTTCTTGGCCACCTGTCCAGAGAAACCCTTTCTGGGATCAGGATCACACCCAAGGGTCTGATCTCAGATGTCATCTCTGTCATTTCTAAATGTGGGAAGTTTGTTGTATTTCATGTTTACTTGAACAATAATATATCCTTCTGTGGTCTTTGATGTAGTTGAAGATTAGATAGTTATAAGTAGTTTTCTTTAGTTATTTTTAAAAGTGTATTAGATATGCCACTTTAGACTCACAAGGATAAAGTAAATAATAAAATATTTTTAAAATTCTGTTAAAGACAAATAGACTAGAGATTGTAACTGTAATTCTTGCTTGATAGCTTTCTTCTAATATGTAATTTTTCTATGTTGACATTGAAACATTCCTTTTTTTAGACAAAAAATGGGAAGTGATGTTGTAATGTCTTTCTGTAAGCTGTGAGTATCATTCTTTAAATAAAAAGAAAAAAAAAACTGTTTTGGCCTAAGAGGTCATCATAGAGTATGTGGGGAAACCAGAGAATAGGTACAAGGAACGTGGAGTTAGAGGGACATATGATACAGCCACTCATGGTGCAAGATGTAATTAAATAGGGAAGCTACAAACACATGGCAGAGCAAATTAATGGAAATGGGTTTAATTAAGATAAATTTAAGTGTGTTTCTTTGCAACACTGTGATTACTGGTTCTAAAAAGCATTGGCAGCAGATACAAACCATGGGAGGTAGGCTGGCCAGAAACTCCGATTACTATTTTCTCATAAGAACTTTATTTTTCTTTTCCGGGGGGAATCTTTGAATCTCTCTCTTAATTTTCCTTTTGCTTAGCTCCTGGATGTGGTCTATAGTCTGGTTATCCTTTGCACTATATTTAAAATCCAATTATGAGTGAGTACATACCATATGTCTAGCTTTCTGAGTCTCTGTTTCCATACTCAGGATGATAATTTCCAGGTCCATCCATTTGCCTGCAAATTTCAGGATGACGGGTTTTTTTTATATATATAAAGAATTTTTTTTTGTCTTGTGTGTGTGTGTGACAATGTATTTGATTAGAGTTGTTGCATAGGTACAGGTGGCAGGCTATTTGTTAGAGCATGTGCAAAATACCACTTGATATACTATTAGACAACATTTTTTTTGTTGTTGTTTTTGTTTTTGTTTTGTTTTGTTTTTCTTTTTTTATTTTGTGTTTATAAAAAAAAACAGTAAAAAGAATTTAAAATGCGGAAGAGTTAACAATAACTATACAGAGGATAAGAATCATAAGCATGACTTATCAAGGGTGGAAATACAAATAAGATTGCTACACATACATTTTCTTTGTGTTCAGCTTTCCCTCTGAATTTTTTTTTTCCATCCCTGTATATCCTTATTCAAGGTCTCTTCCCCCTCCCACCACATCTGGTCATTTTTCTTCTCTGCAACTCCCCATCCCCTCCCTGGGCAGGGAGCAGACAGTCCTATGGTCCCAATGACCCAAAAATGCTTGGATCAGTCTCCACTCCTGGCCAAACCCAGTTTTGTTCACCCTCCCTCAAGAGTGAGTCAGGTGTTCCTATAGTTGGAGTGGGGTCTGAAGGGTCAGTCCAGGGTGTTTCTGATCCCAAGCTGTTCAGTGGTTGTGGTTTGCCACTTGGGCATGCTTGGCTTTTTTTCTTGTTTGTTTGTTTAGAGATAACTAATGAATGAGTACATCCCCTGCTTATCTATCTGAGTTTGTGATACTTCGCTCAGGGGGATATTCTCCAAATCCATCCATTTGCCTGTGAATTTTAGGATATCATTTTTTCTTACTGCTGAGTAGTATTCCATTGTGTACATGTACCACAGTTTGTTAATCCATTCTTCAGTTGAGGGACATCTAGGTTGTTTCCAGGTTCTTGCTATTACAAATAATGCTGCTATGAACATAGTTGAGCTAATACCTTTGGAGTGTGAATGTGACACTTTAGGGTATACACCCAGAAGTGGTATTGCTGGGTCCTTGGGGAGATTGATTCTCAATTTTCTGAGAAACCTCCATATTGTATTCCAAAGTGGCTGAACAAGCTTACACTCCCACCAACAATGGAGGAGTGTTCCCCTTGCTCCGCATCCTCTTGAATAACCCTATCAAAAAATGACATTTTTTTTTTTTGCTCAGTAGTATCCATTGTGTAAATGTGCCACAATTTTTAAATTCATTCTTTAGTTGAAGGGTATCTTGGTTGTTCCCAGGTCCTAGGTATTACAAATAATGCTGCATAGTTGAACTAATGTCCCAGGGCTAAGAATGTTCATTCTTTGGGTATATGCCCAATAGTGCTATTGCTGGATTATTGGGGAGATTGATTCCCAATTTTCTGAGGAACCTCCATACTGATTTCCAAAGGGGCTGTACAGGTTTATACTTACACCAGTTATATATGAATATACTCCTTGTTTCACAGCCCCTTCAGCATAGGTTATTTCCTGGGCTTTTGATCTTAGCCATTCTGACAGGTGTAAGATGGTACCTCAAATTTGTGTTGATTTGCAATTCACTGATGGCTCAGGATCTTGAACAGTTCTATAATTATCTTCCAGCCTTTTGGAGTTTTCTGATGAGAATTCTCTGTTTAACTCTGTACTCCATTTTCTAATTGGGTTCTTAGGTTTTTTTTTTTTTAACTCTAGATTCTTGAGTTGTCTAGATGTTTTTAGAGGTAATTCCATAGTCTAGTATAGAGTTGGTAATTTTTTTTTGCATTCTGTAGGATGTCCATTTGACTTTTTTATTGTGTCCTTTGCCTTGCAGAAGCTTCTTAGTTTAAGAAGCCACCATTTATTAATAGTTGCACCTAGTGTCTATGCTACTGGTATTATATTTTGAAAGTGGTCACCTTTGCCAAAACATTCAGGGGTATTTCCCACATTTTTATTTTGTTGTGTTTTTTTTTTTTTCTATCTGGTTCAGAGTAAGTAGGTTTATGTTGAGGTATTTAACCCACTTGGATTTGAGCTTTGTACAGGATGATAGATATGAATCTATTTGTATTTAAACATACCACCATGCAATTATGCCAGCACCATTTGTTGAAAATGCTAATTTTTTACACTTTGGCCTCTTTGTCAAAAATAAGTTACTCATAGGTATGTGCATTAATGTCAGAGTCTTCAATTTGATTCCATTCATTCACAATTCTATTTCTATGGCAGTTACAGGTTGATTTATTACTGTACCTCTACAGTAAAACTTGAAGTCAGGAATGACAATGTCTCCCAAGATTTTACTGAGTATTTTTGCATCAATGTTTAAGAGAGAGATTGGTCTGTATTTCTCTTTTTTGCTGTATCATTGTGTTCTTCTGGTATCAAGGTTACTGCATCCTCATAAAAAGATTTTGGCAATGTTTCTTTTGTTTCTATTGTAGGGAGCAATTTGAGGAGTATTGGTATCACCTCTTCTTTGAAAATCTGGTTGATTACTGCACTAAAGTAATTTATTCTTAGGTTGTTTATAGTTGGGAGCCTTTTTATAGCATTTTCTATTTCCTTGGGGCATGTAAGTATACTCAGACAATTTATCTGCTCTTGCTAAGTTTGGTAAGTGGTACCTGTTTATGAACTTGTTCATTTCATTTACATTTTCTTATTTATTGCACTACATGTTTTCAAAATATAACCACATGATTCTCTGGATTTCCTGGGTGTCTGTTGTTATGTCCCCTTTTAATTTCTAATTCTGTTAATTTGGTTACTCTTCTCTACTTTTTGGTTAGGTTGGATAGTTGTTTGTATATCTTGTTGACTTTCTCAAAGAACTCACTTTTTGATTCATGGAATTTTGTATTATTCCTTTTGTTTCAACTTTATTAATTTCAACTCTAAGTTTAATTATTTCCTTCCATCTATTCTCTTCAGGTAATTTGCTTCTATTTGTTTTAAGTTTTTAGTTGTGTTATCAAGTCTCTCATGTGAGATTTCTCGAAGTTTTTTTATGTAGTCATCTAGTGCTATGAATTTTTACGTTAGCACTGTTTTTATTGTGTTCCATAATTTTGGGTATTTATTTTCACCAAATTCTAGAAAGTCTTTAATTTCTTTATTACTTTTTCATTGACCCAGAAGTGGTTTAATTGAGAAATATTCAGTTTCTATGTGTTTGTAGCCTTTCTGTAGTTTGTGTTGTTGAACTGTGACTCTAGTCCATGGAGGTCTGATATGGTAAAAGGAGTTATTCTCATTTTTTATATATTCTTAATTGCTTTATGACTAAGTATATGGTTAATTTACAGAAAGTTCTAAGGGGTTCTGAGAAAATGTATATTCTATTGTGTTTTGGTATAAAGTCCTATATATATCTATTAAGTCCATTTTAGTTATGATATCTGTTAGATCTCTTATTTCTCTTTAGTGCTTATTTCTATTAGACTTATACATTGGTGAGAATAAAGTACTGAAGCCTCCTTCTACTACTGAGTGAAGAATGATTTGATATTCATGCTTTAGTAATTTTTTACATATATTATTGCCCTTTTCTGGATGCATAAATATTCAGGATTGAGACTTCAACTTATTGGATTCTTCCTTAAATGAATAAGTAATGCCCTTCCTGATCTCTTTTGATTGTTTTTAGTTGAAAGTCTATTTTGATAGATATTGTGCAGGCTACCCCAGCTTGCTTTTTTAAGTCTATTTGATTAGAAAGTTTTTCCTGTAATTTTCATTCTGAGCTAGTGTCTGACTTTGAAGTTGAAGTGTGTCTCTTGTATACAGCAGTTAGTTCCTGTTATTTTTGGCAGTATATGTGTGTTTCTATTTTTTGCTTTGTTCTTCTGTGATATTATTTATTGCTTGAGGTTTTGTGGGTGTATTTAGCTTCTTTTACTTGGAGCTTTTCCTTTAGTTCTTTCTGTAGAAACTGAACTGATAAATAGGTAATGTTTAAAGATTTTTGAAAGGCATATTGCTTGCTCCACCTACAGTGATTAGTAACATTGCTAAGTATAGTAGTCTGGAATAGTAAACATGGTTTCTTAGTGCTTTATTACATCTGACCAGGATTTTCTGTCTTTCACTAGTATTATACTGTTGGGTCTGCCTTTTTAAGTTACCTAGCCATTTTCCATTGCAGGTCTTATTATTGCTTCTTTATTCTGTATATTTAGGGATGTCACGCACAGCCTCGCCAGCAAGGAACACACAACACCAGATCCTTCTCTTTGCAGTTTATTCGGGCCTTTAATTATCTTCTTGTCTCTCACTCACTCACTCTCACTCTCACTCTCAGACATATGACGAATGACCACTCTCTCATGAATGACCCTGGGGGGGATGTCCGGTCGTGGCTAAAATCCCTCTGGGCCTCCAATCCCGGTAAGCCACGTGGACATTGCCCATAGGTCCCGAGGCACCAGAAGCAAGCCACCATCCTTGCCTACAGCCAATAAGGAGTTGTTTACTCCTGAGAGCATTCACTATCCCATCAGAAAGGTGGAAGGCGGAAACCAGTGCCACCTTTAGGGCGTGGTACAACGCAGCGCCCTACAGATCCCCCTTCTTTCTTTTTTTTTTTTTAAATAAGCAGGCAGAAGCAGAGGTCTAGTCTCTGAAGTGCAAAAGGAACATGTACAGGTATCGCTCTGGGTGTCATCCACCCAGACAATCCCTGACCCATCCGACACCCTTTTCACAGAGGCAGGCAGTTGGGTGTCAACCTGCATGCAACCAGACATACTCCTCATGAGTACCCATAAGCCAGAGTACTCATGTGCAGTGCTAAGCCTCGCATCCTGCAAAACATTCTTAAGGCTTCTCCTTTAGGGAGGCCAAGCAAACTTAGGGGGACTGACCGACTCCAATGGCTGAAAATACTTGGACAACCGTGGCTGCATTGTGACACTGAAGGAACCTAACATGGCAAATGTACCACAGGCAAACTAGGAATATCAGCACCATCAGGTTTGCCAGAGCTCCCTTTCCCGCCCACTCTTTCTGGTGATCCACAGCGGCAGAGAACCAGGACACCAGTCCTTCTGCCAGGTCTGGCATCCACTCCGGTAGAAATCACGATCACCATGGTCACTCTCAGTTGAACCATCAAGTTTTAGAATTCACCAATTCAGTTTCCTAAAAGATAACTTGACAACTGCTTAGACAGGTTTGCAGCATGAATAAAGTTCTGATATTGTATATGAGTCCCACATAATTCTGGAAACTTCCATTCACAGCAAAGCTAGGCCAGCTGCCAAAGAGTATCAATCTTCTTGGACCAGGTTGATCCTTTGATTAATAACCATCAAGCACTTTTTTTAACTGGGCAATAAGATTCTTTTGTATGTCTAGAGCCTGTACTACATTAGCCAAGACCGCATTCAAAGTCTGCACAGTCTGCACGATATGGCTTGTGGCTCCTATGGCAGCCAATGAAATAGCTGTGATTATGGCAAGCACTTATCTGCACCATCAGGGCCAGCAACAGGAGCTTCTGCATCGTCTGCTTGCTCCCTGGCCTCATTTACCTTTTCCGATTAAATCTTCCTGGTCAGACACTCCGTTTCCCAAACTGGATCATTTCTAACTGGGGGAAAATGCAAGCAGATCCTCTCATCCATGTTAAAACAGGGTCTGGGCCACACCAGCGGCCTGTGAGGATATCTTTACATTTCACCAGTTCTTTCTGCATAGTGCCTGGATTGGCGTGCCAGTCTGCTGCTGCAGCCCCATGGGCATCCAAATTTTAAAAATTAAGAGTTAATAGAACTAGGTAAAGTCTTTCCCTTGGAGTACGGCCATGGCCTATTCCCCCTTTCTGTTTAATAAGGCACTCCTTGAATGTGCGGTGAGCTCTTTCCACTATGCCTTGCCCTTGAAGATTATAGGGCAGGCCATGGATCAATTGCAATCCCATCTGTGCACAAAAGGCTGTAAATTGATGTCTGGTATATCCTGGGCCATTATCAGTCTTAAGCTGCATTGGTTTTCCCCAGGCTGCCCATGCCTCAAGGCAGT
This sequence comes from Sigmodon hispidus, assembly GCA_004025045.1. NCBI lineage: Eukaryota > Metazoa > Chordata > Mammalia > Rodentia > Cricetidae > Sigmodon > Sigmodon hispidus. The sequence goes on along the minus strand of PVIH01019300.1, from coordinate 23,203 downwards.
GAGTGATAACATTACACCCTTTCTTTGCATTTAGGGTGGTGGCATGGATAATACCAGAATAGGTGTCAACTGACATGTGCACATATTTGAGGTTGCCAAATTCAGAAAAATGCATCACATCCATTTGCCAAACTTTAAGAGGAAGCAAACCCCGGGGGTTAATTCCCAACGATGGGGAATGCTGAAACTCCACACAATGTGAACAGTTCAAAACTATTTGCCTAGCTGCTTGCCTAGAAAGCTGAAATTTACTTCACAAAGTTCTGGGGTTAACATGGTATAACTGATGAAATTCTGTGACTTGTATAATGGGTGTGGCAGTAAATATTTATTCTTGCTGTGTGGCAGCATCTACTAGGGCATTGCCTTTGCTCAGGTAAGCCAGTGTGGGCTCTAATGTGTTGGGGGAAAAACTTCTTAGAGTGGTTCCTAATAAGATCCTGTAACTGAGAGAATAAACCTGCAACTGAACTGAAAGACTTTATAGGACCTGCCACCTCAAGAATTTTCAAGGCATTAACAATATAAACTGAATCAGAAATCAAATTAAATGACAAAGAAAAGGTTTTAAAATCCTCTAATACTATTTGCAGTTCTATTATTTGAGGGGTTCCTGGAGAAAATTAGCATTGTACCGGTGATTGGCCTTGGGTCATGTATGCCCCTACTCCGGTCTTAGAGCTGTCTGTAAACACATTAATTACACCAGGAATAGGTTCTGTAGCTGTCACCTTTGGAAAAACAACAGGATGCTCCTTAAAGAAAGTCATTAATGGGTGTTGTGGATAGTGGTTGTCTAATTCACCAGGGAAGGAGCATCAGAGTATAGCCCAGTCATCAATGGTGGCACACAGCACAGAAATTTGCACTGCAGTAAAAGGCACCACGGTGCTCTCCAGGAGCAGACCAAAAAACTGCAGAGCCTGTTGAAGACCCTGCTGGGCCAACTCAGCAACAGCTGTGGGATAATGCTCGATGCTCTTATTTGGGGAAATCTTAGGGTGTATCCATAGCACAGGTCCTTGTTGCCACAGCACCCCTGTGGGTTGTCTAAAGGTGGGCAATATACATAGCAACAACTTCTGATCCTCTTGTACTCGCATCAAACATGCCTGTCATAACCTATTTTCCACCAACTGTAGTGCTTGACGTGATTCTTTGGTAAAATGCCTAGGGTAATCTAGGGCAGGATCACCTTTAAGAATGTCATATAGAGCTTTTAACTCATAATTTGCCAATTTTAAAAATCCCCTAACCCAATTTATATCCCCTAATAATTTTTGATAATCGTTCAAAGTCTTTAAATTGTCCTTTCTTAGCTCTATCTTCTGGGGTTGAACTACTCGAGGAGCAATCCTTGCTCCCAAATAATCAACAATCTGAGTCAATTGTACCTTTTTAGGGGCAATAAAGAGCCCTCGGCACTGGAGTGCTTTCACCAGCACTTCATAGGCTTCTTCTACCTCACCTCTTTGTTTTCCTGCTAACAGTACGTCATCCATATAATGGACACAGCGCACCTTAGGAAACGCTTCACGCACTGGATGCAGGGCATGCCCCACATATAGCTGACACATAGTAGGGCTATTAGTCATCCCTTGAGGCAATACGACCCATTCAAATCTCTGATCAAGCTCCTCATGATTACATGAGGGAAGCGTGAAAGCAAATCTTTCTGTATCTTTTTTATATAAAGGTATGGAAAAAAAGTAATCTTTAATGTCTACTGCTATGATATGCCATTGTGAAGGCAAGGCCGTCAACAATGGAAGCCCTCGTTGTACTGGGCCCATAGGTTGCATCTGATTATTTATAGCTTTGAAGTCATGCAATAATCTCCATTTTCCTGATCGTTTCTTAATCACAAATACAGGTGTATTCCATGGTGAAGTAGAGGGTATGATATGCTTCTGTGCTAGCTGTGCCTGCACTAGTTCTTGGGCTGCTTTCAATTTTTCTAAAGACAAGGGCCACTGAGGAACCCATACAGGTGTCTCAGCTTTCCAGGTGATGGGAATAACAAGATTGTGTTGAAACACCTGGCATAGGAGGTAACAACAACTGTTTGTTCAGGGTTACTTTGGGGAAGACTTGGTTATTTTAGAATCAGCCACCCAGAGGGCCAATCCTTCCTTGCTATAATGCTTTTGTCAGCACCAATATCTATTCAACACCTCCACTTGTGCCAAAGTGAAAGAGGCGGTAATGCCATAAGTTCTTACTGATTCGGCCAGTGACTTGATTATCTTAAAGTTCAGGGGCTCTTTGTAACGATTCCCAGGAAATGCCGACACCAGTTTCTGTCTCAATTTTCTCCATACTGCAGGGTTAAAGGACTGTTTGTGGCTGCCAAAGTCACCCCCTCCATCTGAGTAAGCTGTGGGAGCAGACAGCAGAAGGCCACACTTCCCAGGAAGCAAACACTCCCTCAGGGCTAGCCTCTTTCCCTTTTCTGAAACCAATTTCTTAGTTTTTCTTTCCTCTCCTGACTCCTCCAACCTTGATAGATCTTCCTCAGAACTACTGCTCTCAAGGCCCAAAAGCTGAAAATCCTCTAAATCTTGATAAATGTTTCCCCTGGAATCTGATCCTTCAGTTCTAAGGCCTCTCGCTTCTTCATTGTGTGCCCTGTCAGATCTTTCCTCTTTTAACTGTTCTAAAGTGGCCTGACCCCCTTCAATTGCCTCACAGCACCTCTGATCATCCAAACAACCTCAAATCGTCCTCCAAATGGATCTCACGCCTGCCTTTAGAATTCCCTGCTCATAGGCGAAGTCTAAATCTCTCCCTAACTTCTCCCAGGAGGACACCGTTAGACTGCCCGTGACAACAAACCACGGAGCTGCAACATCACATTCCTTTAAAAATCTCTCTAATATGCTTTCCTTAATTTCTAGGCCCTTAGTTTGTAACAGCTCCTGTAGAGCCAGAAAAATTGGACATGAGGTTGAAGACCCCATCTTTATATGACCTTTAATCCTTATTTTAAAAAATCTTTTCTGAGCCTTTACCAACCAGACCCAGCCTTGCTACTGCTTTTACTTTCACTTTTGAGCTCAAGTTTGCAATAATTGTTACTTTCACTTTAAGCCAAAATTGGCAACTGCTGTATTACTTTCACTTTAATCTGAAACTGCTGTGCTACTTTCACTTTGATCCAAAACTGCTGTGCTACTTTCACTTTGAGCTCATGTGTCCACAGCTGCAAAAAATTACACCCACTCCTCAGTGAGCTTGCCATGTGTCCACAGCTGCAAGAGGTTACACCCACTTGTCAGTGAGCTCCATCTTCTCCGCCATTACCTACAGGTCAGAGCTACCCGCTAGCGCCAAGAGGTTACCCTCACTAGTTGGTGAGCTCCCTCTTCTTCTCCTTATCCTATCTATAGGCCGGAGCTACCCCACTCTCACTGTGTATCCCAACTTACCTAGGACTTACTGGTGCACACCTCCCCCCGACTGCAGAGAGTTCTGAATCCTGTAGTTCATTGGCACAAGTTTAGTTCTTATCTTCCCAGGTTTCAGTGCCACTTGTCATGCACAGCCTCACCAGCATGGAACACACAACACTGGATCCTTCTCTTTGCAGTTTATTCGGGCCTTTAATTATCTTCTTGTCTCTCACTCACTCACTCTCACTCTCAAACATATGACGAATGACCACTCTCTCACGAACAACCCCGGGGGGAAGTCCACTTGTGCCTAAATACCCTCTGGGCCTCCAATCACTGTAAGCCATGTGGACATTGCCCATAGTTCCCGAGGCACCAGAAGCAAGCCACCATCCTTGCCTACAGCCAATAAGGATTTGTTTATTCCCAAGAGCACTCACCATCCCATCAGGAAGGTGGAAGGCAGAACCAGCGCCACCTTTAGGGCGTGGTACAACGCAGCTCCCTACATAGGGGATTGACCATTATGTTGCAAAAAACTTTGGGGGTATTATGCTTTATTATATGTTCTATAAGCTTCTTGTATCTTTATGGGCATTTTTATCTTTATATTGGAAAAAATTTTTTCTTACAATTTTGTAGTGCCTTTAAGCTGATATTCTTCTACTTCTTATATTCCTATTATTTTTAGGTTTGCTCTTTTGATAGTGTTTCATATTTTATGGATGTTTTGTTTTATAACTTTTTTGGTTTGGGTGTTTTCCTCGATTGATATATCAATTCCCACTTTTGAATCTTTTAGATATTCTTTCTTCTGTCTCTTGCATTTTTTGGTTATGCTTGCATCTATAGTTATAGTTTCCTTAAGATTTTTTATTTCCAGCAATTTCTTAGTTTGTGTCATTTTTATTGCTTCTATTTTATGTTTTCAATCTTAAAGTATTTCCTTCACCTCTTTCGTTTATATTCTTTTAAAAATATTTATTTATCTCGTTCTTTTTTGTCTTGTCCTCTATTTTTTGTTATGAATAAAGTCTCATATTTATTCATGGAACTTTTTGTTTAAACTCCCTTCCCTCTCCTGTCCCTCATAGTTACTCTCTCTTCTGCCCATCTCCTTATCTACTCCTCAGCAAAGGTAGGAGGTCCCAAGGTCCTAACATAGCTTAGTTCAGCATCCACTCTAGGCAAATCTGTTTTCCTCACCCCAACATCAAGAATGGAACAGGTGTTCCTCTGGAGGAAATGAGCTCCAAGGTGTCAGTTCAAGGTACTTCGGATGCCAAGCTGTTCAGTGGTTGTGGTTTGCAGTTTGGATATTCTTTGCTTTTTGTTTAAAGTCTACTAATAAGTGAATACACCCCCTGCTTATCTTTCTGCGTTTGTGATACCTTGCTCAGGAGGATATTCTACAAATCTATCCATTTGCCTGTGAATTTTAGGATATCATTTTTTTATAATGCTTACTAGTACTCCATGGAGAAAATGTACTACAGTTTGTTAATCCAATGTTCTGTTGAGGGGCATCTAGGTAGTTTCCAGGTCCTTGCTATTATGAATAATTCTGCTATGAGCATAGTTGATCTAATGCTTTTGGAGTATAAATGTGCATGTTTAAGGTATATGCCCAATAGTGGTTTTGCTGTATCATTAGGGTCCTAGTTTTCTGACAAACCACTATACTGCATTCCAGAGTGGTCTATGGCTATACTACACTGAATGTGCCTGATCATGTCTTTTCCTCTATTTTTAAGGGAGGGTTACTTACCCTTTTGAGGCCTTTACTATATTTGTAAAGTTGTTTTTACTTTAGTTCCTTTATGTTTTTTCTATATTGTCATAATTAGGTTTTGTTGTAGAACCACCATATTCTGGTGGTTCCATGTCATATTTTTATGTTGTTATATGAATTTGTACACTGGAGTCTGCCCATTGATTCCTTGGATCAATGAAGGTTTTGTGTGTATCTCATGGAACAAATTTTGGTACAATCTGTTCTGGGTGTGTCTGTGCATCAGGAAACCTCTCTTGGTCCAAGCTGGGCTATTGGTCCTCTTGAAGGTAGCATATTTTGTGTCACAGTGAACTGTTTTGTATATAGTATGAGCTGGCTGTTTCTGCATCTCCAGGATTTAATCATTTTTTCAATATAATCCAGGAAGACCTCTTGATACTATAGGGGCTCTCAATCCAATAGTTGGTAAATTTGAGTCTCAGGTACTTCTCGTCATATATTAGGTGCTGACAAACTGTGTGTCTGAAGTAGTTGATCCTTATCCATGAAGTGCTGAGGAACTATAGATCTCAGGTAACTATTCTTGATCTTATAAGTACTGAAAAACTGTGGGTCTCAGGAAGCCACTTTTTATCCAATACATTCTAGAAGACTGTAGGTCTCAGAGAGTCCCTGAGAATGCCAGGTGGGGAGATGGATGAGAATTGGGGCAGTATTTATATTTGCTAGTGTTTTGCAAACTGGATTTTACTGGATTTTACTAGGCTCTTTGAGTGGCAAGTGTGTTTTGTTTTGTTTTGTTTTGTTTTTTCTTTTTTCTGCTGGCCTGCATTTAGGTGAGGGATGTATGGGAGTGGAGTTTCAAGGGTTGTGTCCCAGGGCCTGAGTCTAAGAGCCCTGGCTCTTTAGTTGGGCTGGGTGAAGTGTTCCTTACCTGTTAGTCTAATAATTGCTGAAGATCTGTGGGTCTCAGATAGTCACTGAGGTTGCTGGGTGATGAGTTGGTTTGGGTTTGGGACAGGATTTGTATTTGGGAGTGTCCAGCAAACTAGATTTTACTGGAGTGGTTCTGGCTTACAGGGGATTTCTCTGTTGGCCTGGATTTAAAAGATAGATGAGTCAGTGTTGTCAAGTTTTTATAGTAACACAATGAAAATAGTTGTAAATTGGGCCATTTGAGGACTATCAAGCATCTTGTCCACAGTAGGATAAGCACAATAACATAGACTGTGAATACATCAGAGCCACTCAGACAAGGCTCCCAGCAATAGTCCAGGCCAAGAAATCACCATGACCTGGGTGGCAAACAAGTTAACAACCTTAAAATTTTATCTCTTAATATGTGATCCTGTCTAGAAGAAATGAAACTTTTTTTCTCTCATACCACACCATACGTTTGTTCAACATATACTAAGCATATATCTGGCATCACATGTAGTGCATTTGTCTTGCTGCATCTATCATAGCTCTGGGCAGGATTCCACTTCCAAAAATTATAATGGTACCCAAATGTGGAGTACCACAGAAAATGGGTGAAACTTTCTGTTTCAAGTCACAGGAACTAGGATGAAATTTTGCAAGCCCTTTGGGTTTCACTAAGCCTAGAAATAGCAGGTGTTTTATGGGTAAAATTTTTTCTACCCCAAGAGACCTGAGTAGCAATTATGCTAATTTTTATGGGTTCAATAGGGCTGGAACTTCAGGTGGCTGGGCTCATTACTATATTTTCAAAGAAGATACATAGCAAATACTTTTTAAACTACTTAACAACAAAAAGATAGAAACAAAATGACCACTTACTAACTACTGCTATGTAACTCATGTAACTCTAATATCAAAACCTATTATAGAAACACAGATAACATACACACACACACACACACACACACACACACACACACACACTCACACAAAGTGAGAGAGAGGAGAGAAACTTCTGCAGGTCAATATTCCAGGTCAAAATAGATTTTAAAATGTACAATACAACATTTGAAATAAGAATAGAGAAATATCTCAAAAAGAGTATCAATAACAACTTAGTTGGCTTTCTCTTGGAGATACAGGAACAATTCAAGAGATGCAAGTGAATAAAAATAAGTGTAGTCAACTCTCAAAAATAGATTTAAATTCAAAAAATTACATAAATATTTAATGAGATGTCAAAAAGGGTTTTAACAAAACTTCATCATGTAGTCATTATAAAAGTCCTAAAAAGAGGACAAGACAAGATGCTCTCTCTGTCTTAATAACCATCCAGCCTAGCCAGTTTGTGAGTTTTTGGTTTAGTGAAATGTTGTATCAAAATTTCCCATGGAGAATAATAAAAAAGCCACCTTCATATTGGTCTCTCTTCCATGTGCTTTAGGTGTATAACATATGTATACATACAAACACCCACAAAACCATTCAGAAAAAAATAAAATCTAAATGAGAATATGAGAGAATGAACAGCTTCTGTCAGAGGCAGCTCCAAATCCGTTATGCTGTGCCTTTGTTTTTGTTTGGAGGCAGTGAGTCCAGGGTGGGTATTTATACCTATGCTGACTTTTCTAGTCTCTTCCTGTTATAATTCAAATCAACCTGAAGTTTTTACTGTTTGCAACATTGGTCTTCTGTGGACTTCGTAGGTGAAATGAAACTGTTTTTTAAGATAGCAGTAACTATAATGTAGCAGCATGGTTAAACTTGTAGACCTGAAGAAAATGAAGTTTTGAAATATTTGTCACTGTAGAGATAGAGAAATAGCTCAGTGGATAAACTTTTGCTTTGTAAACATGTGGCTCTCTGTTCAGACACCAAGATCTTATGTAAAGGCCCTTGTTTAGTAATGTTTGCAATCCTGACATTTCTATGATGATATGGGTGAAGACACAATGTGAATGCTTTTTGAACAGCTTGTGCAGCATATGTAAATGAAGACTGACCAGCTGGCTCAGCATAAGTACTTTTGAATTATAAAGGACAAAGAGGTCAAATAAAGTTAAAGATGAAAACAGATATCTGAAGTGGCCCACTAATATTTTAGTCATGTTGTGCACTAGTATTTTCTTGGGCTCTGGAAATTTGAACTCACATTCCAGTATTTGCAGGACAAGTTACTTAACCACTGAGACATCTTCCAGTCCCAATAAATTTATTTTTTTGTTCTCAAAACAGCACTGTTAAGGAGTTTGGAGATATTCCTTTTTTTTTAGATCAGAAGCCCAAGGGACATGTGGATATCACTAAGCTTTGCTTAATTATGGAACAGTAGAATATAAAAGCATAGGTGTCTCATGGGTACTTTATCACCTTCCAGATTATTACAATCCAATTTAGAGAAAAAGAGAGAAGTACAGCAAGCTAAATATGACTTGTGATATAGAATAAATAGAAGCAATGGCTCTGTGAATTAAGAAAAAGTCTTTTCCCAAAACAAAACAAAAAACACAAATTGTAACTGAGAGTTGAGGGTGCTGCCTTACTGGCTCCTTTAAGGACTTTCTTATAACCCACTCCCAGATGTACTAGGACAGTGCCAGTCAAGTTGAGATCATGCATATTGGTATCCAAAATGGTAAATAGTAAATTATAATAGAGTCAAATATAAAATACAAAAAAACCTGACTATTAATGGAGGAATGTAAAACAGACCAGTTTTGGTTTTGTGGTTATGAAAATGGACCCCAACTTTTATCTAGCTGTTTGGGAACTCACCCTGTAGTCCAGGCTGCCATTGAATTCACAATGATCTTCTTGCCTCTGCCTCCCAAGTGCTGGGATTAAATGCATTGGCCACCATTACCTGACAAAGTGCTACTTTTTAAGGTAGATTGGTAAAAATTCCTCCTGAGATGTTTACAAATAATTCAGTTGATTTTTTTTTCCTTTAGAAGTCAGTCTATAGGCTGGCTCTAATGGACTGTAGTATATACAGTAGTGACAAACACTGAATATCTATATCTACAAGTGTACTACATCCCTGAATCCATTAAAATAGATACAAAACTGGACATTTAGGTAATGGTGCACATCATTAAGTATTCTGAAATAATGAGAAAAGAGAATGGCTCATTTTAGTAGAGTAAAACTGGCCTGGCAATCACATAAACATTTCCAGAACTCACAAAACAAACAAATAAAGCTTATGACACTCTTTTTGAGAACAGGTTTATTTCTGGGGCTTTCTTGCCATCCATATTAGCCATCTTGTTGAGGTTCTAGTCTGTTGGCTCAAAAAGTAAAGGTATATAGCTTCCCAAAATTTTCTTCTGACGTTCACATACATGTATCAGAATGTGTACACGCATCCACCTTTATACACATATGCCTCCTCACACATGTACCATGTAGACACAGACACATACACAATAGAAAGTATCATGGACTTTAGGTAAATACTCACACAGGCCCAGTTGGAGTTAGAAAAGTCTGACACATATTGCTGCAGAAAGGTTTCTTGAAGATGCTCTTTAGCCTTAAACAGAAGGATAAGGAGACACAGGGCTCAGATTAAGGTAGAGGTGCAAATACAGCTAAATATCATCAAGGAAAGCCTGTAGGGAGGAATGGTTTTTTCAAATTTGACAAAGGAAGGTGTGTCTTCAATTGCTTTAATGGAAGGTGTAACCACTAATTTAGAGAAAACACATTAAAAGCAAGAGAATAACACAAGGGAAATTACAGAGCATGAGATCTCTCAGCACAGTACAGCTGTAGCAGAAATTTATCCTGTAAATTGGTGCTGATCTCAGCCTTGACCAGGAAAGCTACTTTCTACAGTGGATAACAGTTTGTGAAGGAACTCATGCCTTGTCAGCCTCTGGCAGTTGTAAACAATTGAATACTAAATGTTTACCTTTAAATCAGACATACATCTATATTAACTATGTCCAAGGCTTTGAGAGCAGTGCTACAGAGAGGGCAGAAAGATTGCAAGAAACAGAGGACAGGGAGAGTTCTGTCTTCTGGACAAGGTATGCTCATTGCAGTTAGGAATTCTTACACCAGACTCAAACCTTCCAGGAGGCAGCACTAACTTGACTCTGTGTGTTACAATGATGGAAACAAAACCAAAAAAATTGGCATGAAGGTCAGAGAGGGACCTACTGTGTGTTGTCCATTGTGAGTGAAACAGGGGTTGTATGGATAGGATTAAGATATGTTGTATATTAGACTGAAATTATCAAAGAATAAATAAAATATTTAAAGGAAAGTGAAGAAAACTAACTTTGTCACACCTTGTATGATAAAAATTTCCTGAAGATTTGTGCTTCAAAACTTATTAGTAGAAATTTTAAGATTTAAAGGAAGTAGCACTAAGTGAGAGGTTTTTTAGTTATTGAAGATGTGTCTGAAAAAGGGATTGTGGGACCATTTATTTCCCCTGTCTGAGTAGGTCAAACCTTTTCTATGCCAAGTATATCCACCAAGAGATTTTGACTCATGATTACTCCATGATAAGAAGCCATATGATCCCAGAAATAAATGATTAAAACCAATATAACTATACTTTAAAAAATTAGGCATAATTTCATTATAGTAACAAGAGCTAATACCTCTCCTAACTCATTGAATTACTGTGTTAAACTTGGCTCTTTGTAAATCTGCTTTGAACAACTCTATGTATTATGACCCTAACCTTATATTTTTTCCTTTCTGGTCAGCTCTACTACTCTGTGATTTCACCATTTTCTTGAAGAACTGAATCCTTTCAATATACTATTAAAATGGGCTTCTGTGTGTCTTTGTACACTAATCCATAGCTATGAAATAATTTCTCCAGTTCTTCTGAGGAGAGTCCTTCTCCTTCAACAGTTGAGATGTCAGTCTTCTGTAGAAGCCACACAAACCCTCAGATTGGATGAACCTCTATGGTAAGTCAGTATTACTGTGTATCATGCACTCACACATATTGTGGATGAATAACATTAGTACTAACTCATATTATTTTTATTCAATCTGATGAATTAAAGAATATAAGAATCTCATGAGTCCTAACTGCATTTTCATTAGTTCTTCTATAGAAACTCTCATGAGATCCAGAATGGTGGCATTATTTCATATCACAGATAGTGCTTATCAGAGGACCAATCGAAATCAGATTGGCTGATTTATAATTCTACTCTCTCTACAGCTTTTACAAGAAAATTCAAGGTTGGTATCTTAGAGGCATATTTATACTCTACAGAGAAGTGTCTTAACCTTTATTGTCTTATTTTAATAGTGGAAAATGGTTATTTCTAATACTTTGGCAAAGGACAGATCATATGTACCATACAATCTCCTTTATTTTAGGATATTCACATTCATTGCTTAGGCTACCCATCTTTGCCAAATTATTTCAAGAAACTCATAAGAGAGACAGTGCCCATATTCATAATAGATCCTGACTCTGGGTACAAAAAGCAATGTGTAATATCCAGCAGGAAGTTATAGTACTGTCAGTTGCTGATCTTCTTACCATCCTTCATACCTCACACTTTCTTGGTAGATTATAGATCTATCATGTGAGTCTTTTTCTATTTGTTAAATTCTCAACATATAATGTATAGCAAAATAAGATTATTGTTTTCTTTCATAAGATTAAAACTTTTTCCACTCTTTTTCAGAGAAAATACATTTCAGTTTCAATAAAATAGGCTTTTTCAGTTCCTCTTATACAAATCTCATATTGAAAAAATGATTTATTTTTAATACAGTACCTTTTATATACTAGGATATAAATCATAACTTTGTATCAACCAGAAAATTATTTGCATTTCAAGATGGATTTCTTTTTTTTTTCTTTGAAGTCCAGCCTAATACTTGTTTGTTGAACTTTTTTATTTATTTTTATTTTTTATTAGGAACAAAGTAGTCACATTTTCTATGCATGTATATCCTTATTCAAGGTCCCTTCCCCCTCCTACCACATCATAAAGTATATGCTCTGGACATTTCAGGAACAAGCAACAGGATTTTTTTTTAAAGTTTCTTCAAGTATATAGAGGCTCATACATGGTACAGTTCAACTGTTAGAGTCAAGACTGAAATTACACTCAAAAACAGTACCGCTTTCCCAGGACATTGAAACATTATTGTAATAATGGTTTCTATGACATATTTCTTACTTTGTGAATTCTTTTTTTTTTTTTTTTTTTTTTTTTTTTTTTTTTTTTTTTTTTTTTTTTTTTTTTTTTTT
>PVIH01019300.1:0-10814 GCA_004025045.1 Sigmodon hispidus | reverse complement strand
ACAGAAGAGGGCACAAGACCTCATCATAGATGGTTGTGAGCCACCATGTGGTTTTGCTGGGAATTGAACTCAGGACCTCTGGAAGAACAGTCAGTGCTCTTAACCTCTGAGCCATCTCTCCAGCCCCCTACTTTGTGAATTCTTATACATCATCAATTCATCTCTATTAAATTTGACATTGAAATCATATTACCTGTGTGGAGAAAAATGCAAATAGATCCAAGCCTGTCTGCAAAAAAACTCAAATTCAAGTGGATCAAAGACCTAAACATAAACCCAGCCACTCTGAACTTGATAGAAAAGAATGTGGGAAATACCCTTCTATGAACTGACACAGACGACCACTTACTAAATATAACACCAGTGGCACAGACACTAAGAACACCAATCAATAAGTGGGACCTACTGAAACTGAGAAGCTTCTGTAAAGCCAAGAAAACTGTCCACAGGAAAAAACAACAGCCTATAGAATGGAAAATGACTTTCACCAACCCTACAAGTGATAGAGGATTGATCTCTACAGTATATAAGGAACTCAAGAATTTAGAGCCCAAAACCTTGAATAACCCAATCAAAAAATGGGGTTCAGAACTAAAAAGGGAATTCTCAGCCAAAGAATTACAAATGACTGAAAGGCACTAGAAAAAGTGTTCAACATCTTTAGCCATCACAGAAATGCAAATCAAAACAACTTTGAGATACCACCTGACACCTGTCAGATTGGCTAAGATAAAAGACACCGATGACAGCCTATGCTGGAGAGGTTTCAGAGCAAAGGGAACACTTCTCCATTGTTGGTGGGAATGGAAGCTTGTTCAGCCACTCTGGAATGCAGTATGGTGGTTTTGCGTAGCCATGCCCAGGGTCATGCCTCTGTGCAAGGTTCATCCCATCTGAGCCAGGTATGCTGAGCTTCGTGGAATGCCAGGAATCCTTACAATGGGGAGATGTGGAGAAGAGAGAGTGATCTGAGGGCTTGTGAGGGGGAAGGGACTTTGAATAAGAATATACATGGATAGAAAATATGACTTTATTCATAATAAAAAATCATTTAATAAACCAAAATTCTTTCAAGTAAATTTTAAAAAAAAGAAAAAGAAAAGAAATCATACTGCCTTCTCCTGTCCTTGCCCTATGTAAAACATGATATTTATATGTACAACTTCCAAAATTTTATCTACCTAAGGAAAAAATTACTAACATCAATTACTTCTTATAATAACATACCTCATGTGTTAGATTCTACCTATTAAAAACATGGGTCAGGGAACTGTATGATCAAATACCTAAAATCACTTCTTTTAAAACAGAAGCTCATGATCATAGCTAACATGTCAGTGATGATGTGAATATTAGTCAGAGTTGGAAGAATAGATCACAAAGTTCAATGTTATTTGCCCTCAAGTGTCAATGTAATGTTAACTAAGTTATGAAAATTTTTTTGCTTGAGCTTTTCTAATGCAGAAAAGAAAGGCTTTTGCTAGCTTTAGATCATCTCTTAACATAAGCACATGGTAAACTTAGAATAGATGCTAAAGTTTAAAAAGAAATTCAAGAATCGCACTAATAGATCATCAAAAAATATTCAGAAAGCAGTTGAGATCCTGTGTTGTAGTAAGTTTTTTGGCCTGTTTTGCGCCGGAGTTTGTAACTTGGCGAGTGGTGGCTTTTGTCTCTCAAAGAAATGAATTATATGTTTATATCTTTTATATTGTTTGGCCCATATCTTAAGCACATTATTAGTTAACTTTTTTATTTTAAATCAACTTATTTTTATTAATTTTTTATCACGTGGCCCACAGCCCATGGCTCACTTGAATTTTTATAAGCTTCTTCTTCGGGGGACGGAGAAGAAGCATACTCTTTTTTACCTGTTTGTGCTCTGATGTTTTACCAACTTTTATAAAACTATACATAAGCCAAAACAATATTTTATTTACAACATACAAAAAACATTTCACCACAATACTGCCCATCCATCAAAATAATAGTAGGGTCTCTCTTGGTACCTATTATCTCCCATGACATGAGCTTCTGACTAGATTTACATTACCAAGCATTAATTCTTCTAGTTTAGCAGGTTCTACTTTTAAATTGAGAAATTTGGATACTCTCAAGCATTGTCATTACTAGCCCAGAGGGCACAACTTGCCTGGGGGCTTGGTATCATATAAATGTAAAATGAGCTTGGCCACAAACAAACAATCAAAGAAAATATGAATGCAGGAGGTGGAATTTTAGATAACAGAAAAAAAGCATTTATTGAGGGAAGAAACTATTTGAGCAGAACATGTTTAAAGTACATTATATATAATCATGTATACATGAGGTAATTTTTAAGCACATGCTGATAACATCCTTCAAGCACTACTATTAAAAACAAACAAACAAATACAACTTTCATCAGAAAAGGAGGATATCTATAAGTGCTGAGCATGTAAAGCTATTTGGATGAGGAATTTTCCATAGACACTGCTGAGATAATGAGGCACATTTGCAGAACACATTACCATTTAAATTATTTCCACTCTCCATCAAAATCACACAGTAAAAAGCATTTCAACACATCAGAAATTTAACATAGAGGATGTATCATGACAACAGTTCCTAATACATCCTTTACTGGTACAAGTGCATGAGCATGCCAAGTATGTGATTGGATGACTTAGAGATCTCTTCAAGAAATTAATAGCATGATTATACTTGCAAAAGAACAACAAAAGCATGCACAATTTCTATGGTGCTTCTGTTGCCTAAGAAACACATTTTTACATTTCATTTTATGGCCAGGCAGCTGCCAGTGCTAAATATTGAAGCATGCATTTTATATACTAGCGTTTGTTTCACCACGGATATTTATTATTTAATTTTCATGATGTATTCCAAATTAAATGTTTTCTTATTAGTGATTATCTTCTACAAAGGTAGAAAAATTGCATCTTATTCAGTAGGTCATTTCAAACAAAGTATGTAGAGTATTGTTGACTCCTAGTACCTGGATCATTAATCTCTAGCAGTGATTAGATTTAGAAATATATGCTATATTTTCTTTCCAAATTCACAAGGCATGAAGTTAGTACTGAGTTCCACTAATTATTCTTTTAACTTTTATGATTGTTTACTTTAGTATTTGGGGATTGAAACAGCAAGGGAGTCACAGATACCTTCTCCGGAATTAGCAAAAATAATAAAAACTATCATTTATTTACAATTTTGTGTTTAGATATTTATGAGATTTAAAAGGAGAATCTAAAAGTAATTTCAGGCCAATTGTTTTTATACTTATGAGAAAAAAAATAATAATAGTATCAGAAGTCAGATCAGACTGCACCTCAGTCAACAGAAGCTTCTTCTGTAAAGAAAATAGCAAGTCCCTTACTGAAAGCCTTTTTGTGAATTGCTAATCCATTAACATAATGAAGGTGATATTCTTACATCAATAGGGCAGCTCACAGACACCAAATTGCCAGATTTTGTGACATCTGAAGGCAGTAAACCATTCTCCCAGTTGTACAGTGTGGACACCTCAGATAGACATGTGCCTCAAATTCATATTCCTCAAATCCACGGATTCATGTATTCTTTTATGGTAGTGCAAGACTCTTCTCCCCTTTCCCTACTGCCCTGGAACAGAGACAGCCGGAGTACAAAAAAACTCTCTGTTTTGTCTGACATCTCTAAAGATGACCTTTTGAAATCTGTCATGTGGGGCTAAACCCTTAACAGTGCCCATTCAAGACTGTCTGTCTAGGATGTTGTGTCCAAACTGTCCTGCCTGTCCCTATCATGTTTCTGTCAGTCTCTTTAAAGTATTAATAACTCTTCCACTAAATTTTCTATATAAAAAAAATCTGCCTAAGTGACTCCCTTGAACAACAAGCCTGCAAACATTCAATTAGTAAACTACAAGTAGGTAATACCCCCATTTGAGAAAAGAAAGTTCAGTGACATGGAAAGTGACAGCCTCATACTTGGTACTTGAGGGCAGTATAAGAATTTGTCTTGCTAGGGGAGGAGGTAGCATTTGCAAGGGCTGAAAAAGCCACTGGATGAGGTTAAGAAGCATCCTCCTTCCTCAGTGGCACAATCCCATAGAACTTAGTAAAAAGAAGGATTCTTAACAAAGCCCCAGTCACACCAGGAACTGCTACCTTTTCTTAAATATCCCAGCATTCTTGAATAGATCAGGCTATGAATTAGTCTCAGCAATCTTTGTCTAAACAATTTTATTGATAAAAAAACTTTCAAATATAATTAAGCATAAAATAGTTTTATCTAGATATCTATAATTTAAGAAATCAAGTTACAATTAATTTCTCTGTCTTATCTATGGTCAGTAGATTGAAGATCAACAGCCCTTCATTGTAAAAGTAGACATCCTTCAATGTCAAGGACATATTCTGCAAGACAGGCCCTTTACCCTTCTAGATGTGTTAAAAAAATTAAAAAGAAAAAATGAAGAAGGAGGAGGAGAAGGAGAAGGAAGAAAAAGGAAACAAAGAAAGGAGAGAAGAAAGAAAGAAAGAAAGAACGAAAGAAAGAAAGAAAGAAAGAAAGAAAGAAAGAAGAAAATAAAAAGTAATAATTAGTGGCAATGTTTAACCCCAATCAGAATGCCCATCCTCATCCCAAAGTGGATGCTTCTCAATTAAAATTTCTTTCCATGCCACATGAGACAATGGTGAGTGTGGTAGAATGTTTTCTGTATGATGTAAATAAAGAACTGTTTGTGCCCCTGCACACCACCTTAGAAGTGTGTGGAGAATCAGAGGCAGCCAGGTAGAATGAGGGTGGAGGTAGTCACTCTCGATTGAATCCCCAAGAGGAACAGACATGTAGAGGTACCGGCTAGCCACGGGCTGGAGCCACATGGTGGAATATTAATGGAAATGGGTTAATTTAAGAAGAAAGAACTAGCTAGTAATGGGCATAAGACATGGGACAAACAGTTTAAAAAGATATAAGCGTGTGATTTCATTTTCTTTTGGGGAGCAAAAGCTGTGGGCGTGCAAACCAGGGTCCAAACCCCCGCCACAGACTGGGTTCTGCGCCGCCACTGTGGGTCAGGTTACAAACTCCGGGCACAAACCTCCCAGACCCAAAACGGGCTGGGAAAACAGAAAACAACAGATGACTTCCCAAAGTGGGGCCTGACACCTGCAAAAAGCCTGAGAAGTTTAAAAAGCTTAAAGGCAGCTTTCTGAATTGCGTATTTGAATTGATTTATGGTACAGAGACAGCCCAGTGTTCAGGCAGGAATTTAAAAATGGCACATCTGCGGCACACAGCTTAAACTCATACATTTCACGACAGGATTGGCATAAGTGTGATTGATTTAAGGTTTCTGCTTATACTGAACAGAAAGGAAACAGTTAAAAAAGGTTTTTCTGGTAGCAGTATTTTCTGAGTCCGCACTGGTCGCTGGCAGGCAGCGGCAGAGTGGCACAAGCTTATCTGCCATACTGAAACCCTGCCAAAAGTGGCAGAGTCAGCAGTTAAAGTGATACAGACATTTTAAAAGCTCTTTGAGTTAGAAAATGATTAAGAATTCTCAGTAAGACAGACTGAGACTCTCAAAACATCTAAATGGGTACAATGTATGTAAAATATGGATAAGCTTCAGAGAGAGAGAGAGAGAGAGAGAGAGAGAGAGAGAGGGGGGTAAAGAAAGCCCTTGAAAAAGGAGAAATAGAAATAAAGTTAAAGGCCACATAAAGATGGCAGATAAACAAAGAGTCTGGATTATGTTTGTTGTGTGTTCTTTTAATTTTTTAACTTTTAATGAGCTAATTGCAGAGAGACAATTGATTGTTAAGGCTGCTAAGTTAAACCAATACTTATATTTTAAAGATGTCTTGACTTTAAAATCTGTTTATAAGAATATGTTACTTGGAAAAAGAGTTTCTGCATTTGTCTCCACAGAAGATCAAAACCTGTAGATTGGTTCTAGGCACATGTGGTTCCACTTGCCAAGGCCACCTGAGTGAACATTCTTAGCTTCGAAGAAGCCAGATGAGATGATCCAGCTTCAAAACCCCATGACATTGTTGTCCTTTGACAGCAGGAAGTAGAAAAAGAAAGAAAGCTTTGTCCAATTTCCCAAAAATATTACTTATTAATATTTGTTTTTATTATAAATGGTTAATGGTCATAGTCAATTTCTTAAAAATATAGAGGAGGAGGATATGATATAGGAATGATTAGAAAAGATAAGTGGATTTTGATTCATTGATATAAACTTAAGGTTAATTTTGTTATGTTGTTTGTATTTTTCTACTCTTGATTAAAGTATGATGCTGGTGTAACTCATTTAAAATTGTAATGTGAAATTGAGAAATGCAGATTAATAGTCATCTATGATAAGCAAACTTATAGTCATGTTAGTTAGGTTTTTGTAGGTATGCAAAGATATATTTCAGTTAGATAGGTAGTCTTCAAACACTTCAAAGACATGCAGAATATGGCATTTAATGTATTTTAAGAACTTAGACTTTTCTGGACAGTGAGACAGGTCTGTTCCTGGCAGCACCAATGTATTTCAGGAAAAGGATGGGCATTGAAGAAACTTCATGTGGAATTTACTTTGTGGCAACAGCTAGCCACTGGACAAGAAACTGTTCTGGTATTGACTGCTTGATTGTATGCTGTATAAACTGGACATGCAGGTTCCATAGGAAAGTGACCTCTGAATTTTGGCAGAACAAGCCAAGATGGTCCTTCAGGTTCCTGCTTTGCAGAAAACATTGCCAGACATTCTTCAGGACACAAGGAGAAGCAACTTATGGACTGTATCAGATTTCCTGCATTACTGAAAGGTTTGCCAGAGACTTTGGGCCTATAGGCTGAAGATAGATGCCCCAATGTTACAAAGGAACTTTGGGTGACTGTCCAGGAAGACAGGTGTCATCTCTGTCATTTTCTAGATTCTGGAAGTTGCTTGCACTTCCTGTTTATTTGCATAATATTATATCCTTCTGTGGTCTTTGATGTGGTTGAAGGTTTAATAATTGTAGGTATAGTTCTTTTTAGTTTAAAAGGTATATTAGATATGAAACTTTAGACTCACAATGATAAGGTAGACAATGGAATATTCTCTTTAATTTTGTGAATACAAATAGACTGGATATTGTGACTGTAATTCCTGCTTGAGAGTTGTTCTGTATGTAATTTTGCTATATGGAAATTGAAACCTTCCTTTTTAATTAGACAGAAAAGAGGAAATGTGGTAGAATATTTTCTGTATGATGTAAGCAAATAACTGTTTGGACCCATGCAGGGCACCGTAGAAGGGTGTGGAGAATCAGAGGCAGCCAGGTAGAAGGAGGGTGGAGTTAGTCACTCTCGATTGGACCCCCAAGAGGAACAGACATGTAAAGATACCGGCTAGCCACGGGCTGGAGACACATGGTGGAAGATTAATAGAAATGGGTTAATTTAAGAAGAAAGAACTAGCTAGTAATGGGCATAAGACATGGGCCAAACAGTTTAAAAAGATATAAGCGTGTGATTTCATTTTCTTTTGGGGGACAAAAGCTGCGGGCATGCGAACCAGCGTCCAAACCCCTGCCACGGGCTGGGTTCCGGGCCACCACCACGAGTCAGGTTACAAACTCCGGGCACAAACCTCCCAGACCCAAAACGGGCCAGGAAAACATAAAACAACAGGTGAGATTGGAGCCATTCAGCTCTGGGAAAATTGACTTTGCTGATTGTCAACAATTTACTATGTATGTTTCTGTTATTCCCCCTCTGAATCAGATAGCCTGACTGTAAGCAAAAGCTATGGCTACTTGTCAATTATGTGTAACCTACCTCTTGTGAAACCTATAGGAAAAAACAGGCTACCACTACCACCATCATCAATCTGCCACATGGGCCTGAACTGTTCTTAGAGCTCCCACAATTATTTTATCTATCTATCTATCATGGATCATTTTAAAATATTTTTCATTATTATTATGAATAAAGAGGTCACATTTTCTATCCCTGTATATCCTTAATCAAGGTCTCTTCCACCTCCCACCAGATCAGGTCATTCTTTCATCCTCCTTCCCCCCCCCCAGGTGGCCCCAAGGTCCCAATTGCTTAGTTCAGCCTCTACTCCTGGCAAATCCACTTTTATTCCCCCAACATCAAACTGAGTCAGGTGTTCTTCTAGGGGGAGTGAGATCCAAGGGGTGAGTCCAAGGTGTTTCTGATTTCAAGCTGTTCAGTGGTTGTCATCTGCAGCTTCGGCATGCTTTTCTTTTTCTTTTTCTTTTTCTTTTTTTTTTTTTAGAGTCCACTAATGAGTGAGTACATCCCCTGCTTGTCTTTCTGGGTTTGTGATACCTCACTAAGGAGGATATTCTCCAAATCCATCCATTTGCCTGCAAATTTTAAGATCTTAATAACTCTCTTAAAAAACAAAACAACAACAACAAAAAACCCAAAAACTCTAACCAAAATGATAATCTGCCTCAGTGCTTTCATTAGGCTTCAAATGCAAGACCTTTCAAATGGCTTCATTAAAATAAGAGAGATTATACAAAAAGAAACCAACAGCACACATTGGTCTCTGCTTATAAGAGCTAGTTCTTTATGGAAGGCTACTGAACGTGTTGGCTGTCAGAAGAGTTTACTAGTATTTCATCACATTTATATACCATAATTCTCAGTGTCTATTGATTTACAATTTAATCATTTCTAGTTTTTGCTGTTGTACACAGTGCTGTAAAGAGCATTTCTTGCACATTACAGTGGCAATATCACACTAGGAGAATTTCTAGCAATAAGATTGTTGGGTCAAACTTTGTGTACATCCGTATTTTAACAGGCATTACCAAATTGCTCTCTAGAAATTTTACACCAGCTTAGATTCCCATCAACTTACATGAGAGGCCTTGCTGTTCCCACACTTGCTGATGCTGAAAATCATTAAACACCTTCATTTTTTCCTGATACTATTACCCACATGCCAGAAAGAAATGAGAATATTTTAAAGGGACAATGACATCCTTCTATTTGGCTAATATTGTTCAACCCATGGAACTGGAATTTCTCACAGAAACAACATCTGGTAAAAGAAAAAGGAAAAGAACATCCACCTTTTATTTAATTGTTTGTATGTTTGTTTATTTATTCCTTTTTATCAGAAAATGAACTTGTCCCTTGTGAAGGAAAACAGATTGGAATTACATATTGTACCCATAATGTCACTCCATTTTCTGAACCCACAATGATGGAGCAAGAACACATAAACCAACTCCTTGAATAATGCTAGGTTATACACATTGAGTTCTGCTTATACTTAAACCTCATCTAGTATCCAGAAAGTGAGCTTAGGGGCACACTGAATTTCCTTGTTCTCTGTTTGATGTGGTAACTTGGAATATATCTACTTTACCTGTGTAGTATTACTAATGTGGTCTTTTTTTGACATATGGAAGCTTAGTGACCAAGTGTAGTTTTTCAGGGCATCCAGAGCATAGGTTCTTACCTAATGGCCTTGACACTTGGATCTCAAGTGAATAACTTCAGAGACAACTGATGTTGAAGATCTTTTATATATTTTTTTGCAATCATTTTGAAATTTTTCTATTTATTCATTTGGAAAATTTTAATCATCGAATGCAGATTTTTTATTTCTGATTACAATTTATTTTAAGTTTGAAAAATAGGCCTTTTTATTTGTCATGCTGTTGTGAGTCCACATTCTTGATTTTATTTTGTGTTTTGAATTACTTTTTGTCCCACAGGAAATAATAGGAAATATATTATCTGTCAGACCATTTGTGTGTACATTATAGCTCTGCTCCTTGGGAACAGTTCTTTAACCCATCAGTAAGAAAAATTTCTTGTCCTCAACTAGCTAGGTTTTTTTCTTTTCTTTTCTTCCTTACTTTACATAATTGAAAAATATTTTCTTAGGTTCCAGTGATACTAACCTTTTCTTTTTTTTTTTCCTTCTTTATTTTGTATTTATCAAAAAAAAAAAACAGTAAAAAGAATTTAAAAATGCCGAAGAGTTAACAATAACTATACAGATAAGCATGGCTTATCAAGGGTGGAAATGCAAATAAGATTACTACACATATATTTTCTTTGTGTTCAGCTTTCCCTCTGAATTTTTTTTCTGTCCCTGTATATCCTTATTGAAAGTCTCTTTCCCCTCCCACCACATCTGATCATTTTTCTTTTCTGCAACTCCCCATCCCCTCTCTGGGCAGGGAGCAGACAGTCCTATGGTCACACTGGCCCAATAATGCTTGGATCAGTCTTCACTCCCGGCCAAATCCAGTTTTGTCCTCCCTCCCTCAAGAGTGAGTCAGGTGTTCCTATAGATGGACTGGGGTTTGAAGGGTCAGTCCAGGGTGTTTCTGATCCCAAGCTGTTCAGTGGTTGTGGTTTGCTGCTTGGGCATGTTTGGCTTTTTTTCCTGTTTGTTTGTTTAGAGACCACTAGTGAGTAAGTACATCCCCTGCTTATCTCTCTGAGTTTGTGATACTTCGCTCAGGAGGATATTCTCCAAATCCATCCATTTGCCTGTGAATTTTAGGATATCATTTTTTCTTACTGCTCAGTAGTATTCCATTGTGTAGATGTACCACAGTTTGTTAATCCATTCTTCAGTTGTGGGACATCTAGGTTGTTTCCAGGTTCTTGCTATTACAAATAATGCTGCTATGAACATAGTTGAGCTAATACCTTTGGAGTGTGAATGTGCCTCTTTAGGGTATACACCCAGAAGTGGTATTGCTGGGTCCTTGGGGAGATTGATTCTCAATTTTCTGAGAAACCTCCATATTGTATTCCAAAGTGGCTGAACAAGCTTA
>PVIH01019299.1:0-35796 GCA_004025045.1 Sigmodon hispidus | reverse complement strand
TGACCATTGATTCACATTTCCTGCCATTTTTGGTGGTAACTTGTTTGTATTTCCTTTCTCTAGAGTATTCTTCTGTGGACTTATTGATTGTTTGTGATTTTGTGGATGTATCTGGGGTCCTTAGGTTGTAGTTTTCCCTCTAATACTCTCTGTAGTGCTGGATTGGTAGATAGATATTCTTTCAGTCTGACTTTGTCCTTAAATACCTTGTTTACTCCATCTATAGTTATTGATAATTTTGCAGGGTATAGTATTCTAGTTTGGCAGCCATGCTGTTTTAGCGTCTGTATAACTTCTGACCAAGCCCTTCTAGCTTTCATCGTTTCCATTGAATAGTCAGGTGTTATATTCTGATGGATCTGCCTTTATATGTGAGTTGGCCCTTTTCTTTTGCAGCTCTTAAAATTTTTTCTTTGTTCTGTATGTTTTGTGGCTTGATTATAATGTGGCACGCTGACCTTTTTTTGGGATCATATCTATTTGATGTTCTGTAAGCTTCTTGTATCTTTATAGGCATTTCCTTCTTCAGGTTAGGAAAGTTTTCTTCTATGATTTTATTGAAAACATTATCTGTGCCTTTGAGCTGGTATTCTTCTTCTTCTTCTATTCCTATTATTCTCAAATTAGGTCTTTTCATGGTGTTCCAGATTTCCTGAACATTTTGAGTTATGGCTTTTTTAGTTTTACTATTTTCTTTGACTGATATATCTATTGGAGCTACTGAGTCTTCCACTTCAGAGATCCTATCTTCTATCTCTTGAACTCTGTTTGTTATGCTTGTATCTGTAGTTCCAGTTTTTTTCTTCAGGTTTTCTATTTCCATTTTTGCCTCATTTTGCGCCTTTTTTATTGCTTCTATTTCAGCTTTTATTTCAGCTTTTATTTCAGCTTTTATTTCAGCTTTTAGTTCCTGGCATGTTTCTTTCATAGATTTGTTCATCTCTTCCAATTTTTTGTATGTATTTTCTTCTATTTCTTCAAGGCTTTTTTTCATATCTTCTTTCAGAGCTTCGATGATCACAAAACGGAATTTTTGGTGTTGCTTCCTTCTGTTTCCTCTTCATTGCTCAGTTCAGGTCTTGTATTTGTAAGATTGCCACTCTCTTCTGGAGTTACCATGTTGTCCTTTGTAGTATTATGTAATTTTTTGCACTGACGTTTGCCCATGGCTTCAGTGGTTCACAATTAGGTGGGTCCTGGTCAATTGTGGCACTCAGGTTTGTGTGCCTTCTGTCACCTTTCTGGTCAGGGTCTGATTCTGTCTTTCAGAGACCCCTGCAGTTGTTGGTTCGCTCAGTTCGAGGTTGTGGTGGAGAGCTGTGCAAATTCCCTCAGCAGGAGCTGTGGATGTGGTCAGGGGCAGAGTTTACCTGCCCCTGCTCCAGAGTGAGCTGGGATTCTGCAGACAGCACTTGGTCCTGGGAGCGGAACCAGAAGCAATGGGAGCTCAACTCTCCCTCCCAGGCTGGGATATAGGTGCTGAGGCCTGGTGTCCCCTCCTCACCTCTGGGCGGGGTCTGAATCTGCTTTTCAGAGACCCCTGTAGTTGGTTAGCTCAGTTCAAGGTCGTGGCAGGGTTTCCCTCATCAGGAGCTTTGGATGTGGTCAGGGGCAGAGTTTACCTGCCCCTGCTCCAGAGTGCGCTGGGATTCTGCAGACGATACATTAGTTTTATAAACATAATCATTTATACTTTAAATTTCAGGGCTTATCTGCTATGTATAAGAAAAGTAGTTGGTCTCAACAAATATTTCTTGGTATTTTCCATTTGCCATTTATTGCTGGCAAAAAGAAAAAACAAAGATTATTAAGTACAGGTTTGAAAACCAGGCTGCATTTTAATATCCCAAGAACTGGTGAAGCACTTCACCAGGGAAAGCTGGCCATTATCTTCCGTAGTTATGCATGCCAGGTTACAAACAGGAAACCTCTTGGTAAGTGAGATGAGTTGTTTATAGAAAGAAGCACCTTCCCTATCACCAGAACCTGTAGCAGTGTAAACAAGCTTGGTAGTTAGGAAATTATTTACTGGCCGTGGTTTAGAACCTAAACAATTAGCTCTGAAGATCTTCTTGGAAGGTCCTATTGTGAGACACACTTTGAGAGTTATCGAGTACTATAGCATCAAAAAATCCACATTGTGCAAAGATATTCCATATAATTTATTCTCTCAACATTTGTTAGAGGATACGATTTCTTTCTAGTTCAAACACTATCAGTTCCATTATACAACAGTCCACAGTTATTTTCGTAGCCTTGCTTGTAGCCAATTTACTTGGATGATATGGCAGTGGTCTTAGTATTTTGTGAATTATTGGTTAGTATGACTCAAAGTGACCTCAGTGGAGGTAGCTAACAGATAATTGTTTATTAGAGCAGACCTTGAATAGTTATGATTTAGGGCCATTTCCAAAATAAAGTAGCTAAACTTTATCCTTTTTATCACATAGTCAAATAGATTTCTATAAATCAAGTTATAGTAAGATTTTTGAATGATATCAATTGATAAAAACAGGCACTTGAAACACTTGCTGAAGAGAAAGCTGTTATCAGATTTTGTTTACCTTTCCTATTATTTTATTTGCAAAACACCAGTGATAATTATCTTTGAATCACTGTATTACACTCTTTCAC
Source organism: Sigmodon hispidus (assembly GCA_004025045.1). NCBI lineage: Eukaryota > Metazoa > Chordata > Mammalia > Rodentia > Cricetidae > Sigmodon > Sigmodon hispidus. The sequence continues at coordinate 33,162 of PVIH01019299.1, read as the reverse complement.
TTTTTTCATCAACTAAATGAAAAAACTAAAGTAGTCTGTAATATATATTTAATCTGGATGATATGAACATGGAGGGTCTGGTGCCTGGGGTTGTCTTTTAGTCTAAAATTTCAGTTATTCTAAACAATATTATCACTAGTGTGATCATTATTCTTTGACAATAACATAAACCATTTAGATCCTGGTTCTTCTTTAACCATCAGAGGAAATTTTAGTCTCAACCTCCAATAATTTTATTTGGACAATATCTTAAAATCTGGTGATGGCATAATTTTTTTAATGTTGGCCTTTCAAGAGTGTACATTATTCTGAATCAGTAAATTCCCCCAACACACACACACACACACACACACACACACACACACACACACACACACACACACACTTAGTTTTAGTGGTAATTTGAACTGGGTGTATGATTGTACTGGATGTCATTCCCCATTGTTGTACTAAATGTTAGTCGAAAGGAAGGAATAACTGTTTTCGTTTTTTATTTTTTCTGGAAAACATTCTGTGGAAAAAGGAAGTTCAGTCCTTACTTCCTCTGCATATCCAGGACACTTTCTATTTCCCTTTGCTATCAAATCTTGATTTTATTTCTTTCTAACTAACACCTTAATCATGATACTTTTTTTATATTAACTGTCAAATTCCTGCCCCATTTAGTTTTGTCATATTTGAGGAAATCCATCAATGGATTTACAAACTCCAGAAAGTGATGACAATTCTTTCAGCATGGGCATCCAAAGAGAAGCCATAATGAATTCAAACTTTCTCTTATGTAGCGTTGGTCGGAACTTTTGATGTTCCTTTCTACCCTTTAGCCTACTTCTTTGGCATTTTATTTATTTATATGAGCTAGCTTATATTTTTACTATTAGTATGCTTTAATAAATGTTTTTCAGTTTTGTTAAAGTTGCTTTTATTGCTCATTCCTTTAACAGGAATAATGCCTAAAGACAGACTGCAACTTTGTGCAAAAGTTGTGGTTCCAGAATTCTGTTGAATTAATATTTCCAAAAACAGTGGAGCTGCTCAAACTGAATTTTGATGGAGAGTGAAAGCCACTGGATTTCTTGGGTTTGGAATTTCATCCTATCTATAAGACCACAGAATAAATGTTTCTGGGATAAAATAGAATATCAAAATATAAAAGCCTCTGAGCAAACTCAGAGTATTTACATACATGAGGTATCCCACAGAGTCTACATAAATGATAAAAGTATTTGCTTGTACTATCTTGTTAGTGCAAGACAAGCCTGGAAGGGCATATGTTGCAGGGAATGGTTTGAAACATAGTGAGAGTGGTTGCTTCACACTAAATGAACAAGACAGCTAACTTTCTCCTTTCAGGGGAAAAAGTAGCACCAGGAAACATTATTGACAGCAGCAAATAAAACTGCTCTGTTACTGAGAATTTTCCCTGCCTATTCTAGTCTCTTTTCTAAGACAGAAAATTGTGAAAACATCTGCTCATGAAATGTCATGTGAAGGGGGCAAAGCCATTCCCAGCTGCCCACCATGATGGCCTCAATCCCCAATTGTCTTAATTGATTTTTTTAATTTTTAAATTTTTTTTAACAAAGTCTCATTTTTTATCCATGTATACACTTGTTCAAACTCCCTTCCCTCTCTTGCCCCTCACAGTCACTCTCTCTTCTCCCCATCCGCTCATCTCCTCCCCAGAAAGGGCAGGAGATCCCAAAGTCCCAAGGTGGCTTTGTTCAAAATCCACTCCAGGCAGATCCGAGATCCTGACCCCACCATCAAGACTGGGTCAGGTGTTCCTCTGGAGGGAGTGGGCTCCAAAGTTCTGATCCAAGGTGATCCCAAGCTGTTCAGTGGTTGTGGTTTGGAGCCTGGGAATGCTTTGCTTTTTGTTAAAAGCCCACTAATGAGTGAGTACATGCCCTGCTTATCTTTCAGAGTTTGAGATATCTCGATCAAGGGGATATTCTCCAAATCCATTCATTTGCCTGCAAATTTTAAGATATCATTTTTTCTTACTGCTGAGTAGTACTATATTGTGTAGATCTACCACAGTTTGTTAACCCAATCTTTAGTTGAGGGGTATCTAGGTTATTTCCAGGTTCTTGTTATTAAGAATAATGCTGCTATGAACGTATTTGAGCTAATGCTTTTGGGGTGCATATGTGCATCTTTAGGATATATTCCCCATAGTAATATTGCTGGGTCCTTGGGGAGATAGATTCCCAGTTTTCTGAGAAACTGCCATACTGTATTCCAGAGTTGCTAAACAAGCTGACACTTTTTCTTTTTTTTTTTTTCTTTTTTTTCTATCTGTGTTTTTGGTCTTAGCCATTCTGACAGGTATAAGGTGATATCTCAAACTTGTTTTGATTTGCATTTCTCTGATAGCTAAATATGTTGAGCACTTTTTCAATTGCCTTTCAGCCATTTGTAATTCTTCCAAATTGATTATTAATAACAAGTACTATTAATGCAATGTATTATTCACATTAGATTGGCATTTATTTATATCTTGGATAAGAGAAGAAGTTGTTTCCTTTGGGAAATAGGTTAAGTATCATTTTCGAGGGAAACTCATTTATAGATTTATTGTTTTAATCTCTGTTCCTATACTTTGACAAGTAAATTGTTCAATAGATAAGTGTGAGATGGGGAAGCACAACCAATACACACAGTCTTCTATTAGTGTGTACTTACAATCTATTTTAAATATTTTAATACATTTTATTTTTTATGTCATAACTACATCTTATTACCCTGACTTCCCCTTCTTCCAACCCCCCCCCGTGTAACACATTCTTCTCTCTCAAATTTCGCTCCTGTTTTTATTTGTGTTTGTGTGTGTGTGCTTTATGTATTGTTATAGAAGTTACACCTAATATCCCAGACTTATTTTAATATAGTATTATTACCACAAGGGACTTTATTGTGTCTGTCTCAGTTATAATTCAGCCTAAATAAAAACCATAGAAGGTGATTATAAAACAAATTAATTTATTTGTGCTTTTTGAAAATACTATTAATTAAAATTTTGGATATCAAGAAGATTTTTAATTTTAGTAGAATCATTTTATAGTAATTCTTTCAGAAGTATTGTATACTAGCTTTTAAATCTATGTTATTTTAAGCCACAGAACCTGACTCTATCTAGCCTTGAAATGAATTTTTGAAAAAAATTGAATTTGAAATTATAGCTTTGGAAGCTATTAACATCGATGGTTTTTTTTATAACTGGAACAGTAGGAACTACAGAAAGTTCTGGATTGTATACATAAGAATATGCTCCATGTGTGCTCCAATTTTAGAAGAATGCTCTGGCTGGTTAATTTTAAGGCAGAAGAACTAACCGGCCATTTGTGTTCTACTTCCCCTGAGTAACACTGCTCCACTCCCAACACACTCTTAACACAGGTCTTGGGTCCACAGATTATAGACTAGGATGCCATCAAATAAATCTTTGTATCTACAATCATCTGTTATTGATATATTTTTAAATAATTTTTTATTAGTATGCCTTTCCCTGTATGAAATATCTGTTGGCCACATGGATGCAGGTACCTACAGAGATCATAAGAATGCATTGAGTCCCCAGAGCTTTAGTTCCAGGCAATTGTGAAACACTTGATGTTGGTCCTAGGAACCAAACTTTAGTCTCCTGCAAGAACAGCAAAGATTTCTAATTTCTGAATCATCTCTCCAACTTCAATATCGTTTCTTATAAACTGTTCATTTGTTATAAACAATGAGATGAAGTTAGAATTATGAAAAGGCTAAAATAAACAGAGACTGGAATTCCTAGAATATTTTCCTCTTTTGATTGACCTTATGAATAACAACAATGCACATCTAAATACAAACTGTATGTCTTGCTTTAGAAACATAATAACCCTATAATATACTACTCCTCAAACTAGCACATTCTATAAGTAATCTAAGGTTCATATTCTTAAAATCTGCTCTGTTGAATATTTTAAAATCAATTTTTGTATTAAAATAATAAAAGGATGTTAATTGTGAAGATATAAGGTACTCCCACATTAGTAGTACCTAAGAAAGTGTTTGGAAATATTTGTCTAACCTTTTGAATGTCATGTCAGGACCTTGAGGACATTCCTCAACTGAAAATGATATTCTTATTTATTTTAGGCTAATAGTGGCCTTAATTCACGACTCTCTTGTAATTTCAGAACTTACTGTTACTAGGTGTAATAGATGATACTAAGAATAAAAAGAAAAACTTGAATTCTCAGGGAGAACTTTCTGAAGTCTCAGGTTATTTTGTCTTATGCTTTTTGGTTGTTTGTCTTTATGTCTGTTTACTAAATGTTCATACCAGGAGTTAAGTCCATATTCTGGAGTTATATAATTTCCCAGCATTTTCAGAATCATATTTTTTTCTCTTTTGTTACAAAACCTGTCTATAGATCAAATTTTCAGAGAAAAAAGGTATGCTCTTTTAGCAACTAGGGTATGCTTATAATTAAAAGTTATAAAATGTAAAATTTGTTAATTGTTTAAAAATAATATATTTTGTTTCCTATATTTAAATCCATTGTGATTAATTTTTTTGTTAACAATGTAATATTTGCTAAATAAAATCTGATGTAATTTTTTATGTTCCAGTATTAAAACAAAATCATTCAGTTTTGTATATATAAACAGTGACTTTTCTTCAATTCTCTTGCCTGAAAAATTGAACATTTTAATGTCTATACATTATATGTGAATTTTATCAATTAATTCCTGGACTCCATGGACTGGGGTATTTCCTCAGATATTTTTCAATGCTAGTAAGACATGAAAATATGAGGAAATCTATCAAACAAACTAAGTTTTTCTGAAATTCTATGAAGCCAACTTAGAAAGATTAAGATAAAGTAAACAACAACAACAAAAAAACCCAACCAAACAAACAAAAAAAATCCTTCAAGGAAGGAGTATTACAAGGGTGATATATATGAGAAGTGCAGTGTGACAGCTCCTCCATAAAGGGAACTGGTGCTGTCCTTCCCTCACCCTCTCGTCTCCTCTACTCTGCCACAACATAGTATGTCAGTGGGCAAAGGCCTCACTCCCTTAGATAGTTAAATACTAACTAAAGTTTCTGAGTGCTTTTGTGAAGAAATAAGTGTTTCTTCATTGCAGAAGAAAAACTAAGAAAATGAAAGGAGAAGGAGAGAGAACAACGCCTCCTCAGAATATATTTTATAATTTGTTTACACTAAATTTCTCAAATTGAGTCAACTGTTTTACGCATAAGTAGACAATAATTAAAGACTGAAATAGTGATCTACTGTGATTATTAGTGAAAAGTTAACCCACCCAGGTTGACTCCAAGAATGATTCCTTTTGGATTAGTGTGGATGAATTTTTGTATTGTTGATTCCATTGACACTTGTTGCTTTTGTAATTCTTCATCTGTTTATGTTCATACTTAGCTTCGTATTTCTAGGCTAGGTATGTTTTTACTCTTCTACCCTTTACACTTCTAAAGCTGTCTGAAGATGAGGTAGCTAACTGATTTTTAGTTCGAAGCTTTTCTATTTTGTAGCCTAGCATGGTATTCTGTCCACTCAAATTCTCACATGAGTTGTCACCAAATACAGTAAACAGTAAACTAAATCACCTGAAGTTCAACTATTAAGTTTGTAGCAATAGAGTTACTATATTCAATACAGAAAAAGAGAGATGTTAGGGGCATTTCTCTGTTGTAGATCCTAGGTAGTAATGTAAATAAAGTGCCTGAGATAAATGACAGGTTCCTGAGACTATTAATTCACCTGTGTTGTGATGAGTACGTCATTATGAATTGTCGCTTGCATACTGCACTGTTTTGTCCCTGGGTTTGCTTTGCTGTCACTGGAGTCATTTGTTCAGTTAGCTTTGTTATTCTTGTGGTTTCCTGCAATGCTTACTAGAGTGTAGTCAGCTAAGCGCTTTGATTGGATAAAACGTGTGTAAATCTATCTAAAAATTAGAAAGAAGAATCTTTTACCTCTGGTAATTAGTCTGTAGAAATTCTGAGAGACATCCTTTTTCTCAGATGAGCTAATATTTATTTTGCTCCATGCTTTCCAGAGAAAGTAAAACCTCTAATTTTATATTATTTAATAAAATAGCAAATAATTTTATTTTTTCTCTGAGGGGTTTCATTCACTATTCAGTCAGAATAACAACTTATTTGTATCACTCCTAATGTTTAGTGCCAGGACACTTAATAGTCAAACTAAATGAATTTTCTGTCTTTGTGGTTGCCATAGCCTGGTCTTGTAAGTCTATATCTAGGAGCCAGAACAGTTTAGCATGGGTCACTATTGACAAAGGTACATTTTTTGTTTTTTTAAAATGCAGTTATATATTCCTTATAGTTCAAACCACTGCTTATATATTGGCTCTGGAACAGACATAATAATAAAAGTCCAACTTTCAATTGATATGAAATAATGGGAAATATAGAGGATCCAACATGTGAATATCTTACTTGACACTTCATTCAAATTACCCTAAGCAATCATATTTCTGACTAGAAATGTCCTAGCAGCATATCATAAAGCTTCAAAAAAACCTGTGTTAGGCAGAAAGGATTGTTTGATCTGCTCATTTGAATTTTTAGCAGTCAGTGGCATAGCAGAGTCGCCCATTTTTCTTTATACCATTCCTTTATTTTGGCCTCTATGCCATTTTATCTTTCTTCTATTACATTGGTACTCCTTTAGTAAGTAAGGATTAGGCTTCTTTATTTTACTGTTTATAAATTAAAAGTGAAATATACTGTTCATTCTCATTACTTTTATTGCTGCTTTCCTTATGGTTAATGTTCCTCTAACTTATGTCTACAGTTCATTCTCTACTCTGAACTTCAGTGTCAGCTCATAATTTATGCTGATTATTTGTCTATCTGGTGACTAAAAAGTAAGCACATTCAAAATATTTCATCTATTTTTTCTCTTACATCTTTTTTTTTCCTAAAACTAGTATTCCACTTTCTCTCATATCTAAAATATCACCGAGCTCCATCTGCATTATGTCATTAACAGTGCCCAGTTTTACCCACTTCTCTCTACATCACTTTTCATTACTGACATGGACCCTGTCATCATATTAGTCTCCTGAAGGTTTGTGTTCTCTAGTGCTACTCTTAATTCCCTCTAACATAGATCTACTTGGAAGACTGAATTGTTTTCCTTTAAGATGTAATTTACCTTCTCAGCACATTACCCATTTTAGTTTACATGTCTTTCACCATGAAAACTGTACTTTGCTATGAACTTTTAGTAATTATGTAAATATTTTTTACTGTCTAGTCTCCACTACATTGCTGTGGTTTTTCTGAAATATTTGATGTTTCCTTTTCTGTGGTATTACTCCTTTAACTCTCATGTTAAATGCCAAAATGGTAGAAACTACACCCAATACACTTGCCACCATTGCCCTCATGAATTTGGTTTTTCAAATATTTTTAATTATTCTCTGTAAAATTCTCTATTTCCCTTATTCTGTGCTATAGTCTCCAAATATAACCTGATCCCCACTAAGCAATACTATCCAAAAGTGAAAAGACTAAATCTGAGATGCTGAAAATCTTATATCTAGTAAAATATCAGACAAGTAATAAATACTTATATATTGGTTGTCAATTGAGATAATGGAAATTAAATTAAATATTAATGCAAATACAAGGTGATTTAAATATCCATGCTAGCATTGAAGAATCTCTTTTAATTTTTGTTCTGTTTAATAATATTTGGTATAGCAAGATGTGAAAAATTATCTCTTAAACTGAGTTATTAAAATTTAGAATTCAAAACCCATCAATCATATTTGCTGGTTGTTTTTTCTTCCCTAAGGCATTCTCCCCTTAAGAGTCTGTGATTCTTTACAAGCAAATCAGGAGATAAGAAGTAGTTTCTTATGTCTAATTTTACATAGTGGATTTATACACTTAGCTGTCCCTAAGGGAGGTTTTCTATGGTTCAGAAATATTACTGTGGCCTGTAGTCTCATTGCTTTAATTCTAGATAAAGTACAACTCACAGGTTTTCCACAGGAGGGAATAAAAGAGAGAAAACAAACTGAAGAGAAATAGGTATTGATAATGAAGTGTAAGTCAGCAGTAGAAAGTTGAGTATGAGAAATTAGTTGATAATATACTATGTATTACACAACCATTAGAAAAATACTAATTTTTCTCTCTTGGATGTTTTTGGCTAATGTATAAGTAAGTTCATATTTCAATGATGACTCCTCCAATCTTGCTAAAGCTAAGGCATTCCAAATGATCTGGGACAAAGGTTTGTGAAATAAGTCATAGATTACTTATGATAGGATAAGCATAGGTAAGCTTTTTGCTTTCTCAAGCATTGGAGACATGTTAACTACTACTGGCCATACAACTTCTTTTTTCTTTTTATGTAACAAATGAGTTGTAGTCTCCAATAGAAATGTTGACGAGCACTTGTACACAGGGCACAGAGCCATTTCAATATGGGTTATTATAAGTTTTAGTCTCCATACATCTATAGAAATGAATAATTTATATCTATCTATCTATCATCTATCATCTATCTATCTATCAAATCTAATTAAAGAGACCATACATAAGAGAAGTTCTGAAGGATTTGAAAACTTTGTATGCAGCTGTGTATCTGTCTGTTTGTCATTCATTTATTACACAGTAACTGCATTGGTATCCTTACATGTTGTAGAAAGAAGGGCATGTAATACACTCACAAAAAAAAATGCTGAAATGGATAGTGAATAATTTTCTCTTTATGGTCCTAACTTGTTCTCTTCAAAATTTTAATCTATGTTAAGACATGGGCTCACACTATTCTTATTGTAGGTGTTATGAAAATTAATTGCTTAGTTCTATGAATAGTCAAGTGCTCTTTTTATTTTCCCACACTGTATTTAAAAATGCATAGGTAGAAATATATCTTTCTACCCCAGAAAAACATTTTTTATTAGAAAAGCATTTTAAATAGGAATTAATCTACAGAATGTTTTCTTCTTCGTCTCTTTGTCTCTTTCTTCAAATGGTTAGTGTTTTGATGTTGATCAATGATATTTTCTTGTACTTTCTTTTCTGTTGTAAATCTGCCTTTAGGAGAATTCTTTGTGTCCATTATATGCCTGTTTCTAATATTAATGATTGGATAGCCTTAGTCCATGGATAGATCACCAAATTCTATAGTCATAATTGGCAATGCATTTTGCACTCAGTTCTTCATGATGTTTTAATAATAGAAAATGAGTTTCTTTTATGTTTGAATGAGTTATGGTTAGTGGTTCTTTGAAGGGCAAGTACCATCATCACTCCATTACAGAGAGCCCAGTACTAAATTTTCAGGCAATGCAGCCCATGAGTTTTTACTCTCTCCTCTTCCCATTATTTCATTGATTATTACAATGATTTGATGGCAAAATAAAGCCCTTTGAGGAGGCAATCAAGGTGAAGGCAGTTTGGTCCTTATGCAGTTGTTGCTATTTTTCATAAGAAACATTTTAGGATTGCTATTATGATGACATATCATGGATAAAACCAATTTGGGGAATAAGGAATTTATATCAGCTTAATTTTCACAGTGTAGTCCATTCATGAGGGGAATCACAAAGAACTCTGGGCACAAACCTGGAAGCAAGAGTCAATGCAGACTTCATGAACAATGACTGCTTACCAGATACTCTTTATGGCTTGCTCAGTCTGCTTTCTTATTGTACCCAGACCACCACCTAGGGGTTTGCCACACATACAATGGGGTGGGCACATGTGCATACATGAGTGAGAACACCCTTACATACAAGTGAATGCATTCCACACACAAAAAAAGGAGAGGAAAAATGAGTAAAGCTAATTGAATCCATGGACATATAGACAGTAATTAAGTTAGCACCATATATTATTTCAGCTTTAGAATTAAATATATATGTAGTGGTATTCATTTTGTACCTTCATTTAATGTGCCACATTACTGAGATGCACTAAAAATCACAGCATTTCTTGCTATGAGAGACTAACTTGCTTCTATGAAGATTTATATTTAGCTAAATGGTAATTATCTAAATCTCCTAAAATGTGGCAATTTCTTCTACCCTGATGATTTTGATGCTTTATCTTACTGCTTTATTATCAATTCATTCAGAGGCATGATTGCCATTTTTGGGAATTAAGTTTTCATAAACTCAAAATACCTTTTCTTCATTCTAAATGCATCTCCTGTTTGTTATCTTTCCTTAGCACTCTTGTCTATCCAAGGACATCACAACAGGTGTATGCTATTCTCTTATTGAAATCATCATTCTTCTTATTAACTGATTCAGCATATATATGATTTTTTCACTAGAAAATTTGTTTAAAGATAGCTAATATTTTAATTTTAAATAAAAAATTCTTCTTTCATCTGGATCCAGATTGAAGTTGTCTAAAACAGAAATTTACTTGAGATTTGGAAAGTTAAATTGCAGCACCAGTCATGTCTCTCTTGAGTTCATTGTGAATAAATGCAATGGCACATAGATATCAGTAAGTCTCATAGTTTCTTTTCTTCTTCATGTGGCATGAGATGCATATATATATTGTGATCTGTTCCAGCTTGCCTGCGTCTCTTCTTTCTGGTCATAAGCTGTATCACTAACCCAGACCTAGGACCAGATGAAGAAGCCAAGGTAAGTCTTCAATCATTCCTCATTATGATTCCACTTCAGTGGAGGTTTCCAGATACACTTGTAAGCACTGACTGCCTAACAACACTAATATATCAGGAAGGCTGGTTAATAGTATCATTTGAAAAGTTATTGTCCTGAGAACTTTGTTAAAGATTTATTCTCATTTATAAAGTCACTTATCCATTTTCTTAGTGGTTTTCCTTTCTTGATGGAATCTTTGTTGATACAATAAAGAGTCTTTGGGTTCTAATCTTAACAGGAAATAATCCCAGGTTCCTGACCATATATTACCCCAATTGATTGCTTTCTCATAATTTCAGAACTCCATTATAGCTTTGTTAACACATGCTATTCCCAATGTTTAATTCTCTCTTAACCTGTTCTGAGGAGACGATCACCTCCCTGTGTTCATCATGTCCATCACCTGAAATCTTTCCTGTATAATGTGTGGATTACTTCATCCTCTTTTCTATTAAAAAACACATAGATGTCTCCCAAATCTTACATTTCAAATGATAAGCAAATTGTGTTAGTTAATTTTCAAAAATATTTCTAGAATCCAGCATGAATTCTAAAACTTACCTTGTTTGAGCTGCCTACATTTCAACTAGATGTAGTACAGTTTCTTTCTGATAATTTTCTGGCTTCCAAATTTGTCTTTTGACATTCCTTACAGATGCTCAAGATATCTGAGCCTTTAATGACATTGAGACTGATGATTCATTCCTATGCTCAAATTTTGACTCCCTCTATTTCACTCAAAATGCAGCTGAAATTCTTCAATTGGCTCAAAACATGAAATAAACTGAGCCTTGTGTCCTTTCCATGTGCTCTCACTTCTATTCCTCTCCAAATTTCTGGAAATTTTCTTCCTTTTTCCTCAACCAGGCATCATTTGACCTTTTATTTCACAGACAATGACTTTTCTACCAGTATGAACTTGGCTTATTCCTTTACCCCCCCATCAAGTATTAATCCAAATCCAATATTTTCAGTAAAACTGGATTGAGGTGAACCTAGTACTATAGAAAGCCCTCGATCCTTAGTTATTATCTTATCCTCCCTCAAGTTATTCAAGGCTTAAGAAATATTTATCAGTAACTACTAACATATGGTATATTTATTCAAAACACATCTTAATGTTCTGCCAATTTCATCTAAACATTAAGTTCCATTTTTTCTAGATTCACTACATTTTTGTTCTGAATTTATTTAGTATATGTGTGTCATGTGTCAGTATGTGCATGTGTTATATGGGCATGTGTATTATGTGTTTGAGTGTTTGTGTGAATATGTGTGTGTGTTGTATGGACATTTATATTATGTGTTCAAGTGTTTGTGTGTGTTGTAAGAACAGGTGTATTATGTGTTTGTGTGTATATGTGTGTGTTGTATGGACTTATATGTTTCAGTGTGTGTGTGTGTGTTAGTATAAGTGTGTATTTGTTGTATGGACATTTGTATTATGTGTTTGAATGCTTGTGTGTGTGTGTAAACATGTGCCACAGCATGTGTGAGGAGGAAAGGAGACAATTACAGAAGTTGACTCTCTTCTTCCATCATGTGAGCCCCAGGAATCAGCATCATACAATCCTGCTTGATAGTGAGTACTTTTATCTAGTGAAGCATTTTCTGTTTTGAGCATTGAAGTATGCCAAGTGCATAGAATGGTGCCTGATCTAGAGTAGGCACTTTATAAAGTGTGCCATTAGGCTTTTACTAAAGTCATTTTCATTCAGTTACCTATGGATACCCATATTATTTTTTTCTGGTATGTAAGGTATAAAACTATCACTTTTTAATCCTGAGATCTTTTGTTTTATGAGTCATAGAGTTATCTTTTACATAATTTAGAAGTTCTTTGATATTACTTGTTTGTCACTGTCTATTATCCACAACCATCAAAGACACAAGATCTGGAAATCTCCTTTGATGAGACATAGCAATTTAAAATGTACAGAGTGTTGACACATAGCTTTTTACTATCACTCACCTTTACTACTTATTGTACTCTGCAGAATCAGTTTTCTCTATATTTTCCATTTCTTGCATTATTAGTCAAAATGCTCTGCATTTTCCTCTTCTATATCTTTCTGACATTGTGAATACCATTGATATACAACAAATATCCCTGCCCTTCTCTTGGCTGACATTCCTGTAATGGAATCAAACTTCTAGGATCTGGCTTTGTTCAGTAAGTTATGACCTCCTCTCCCTGTATGCACTGTTAATTTTCTCAAATGCATGTTGCATGCCATGTACCTGTGCTTGTCACTACATTTAGTGAATAACAACTGTTAATATCAGAAAAGTTCTTTTTAATCTGTCTCTCATTCTTTCACTCATTGTATTGTGTATAGAAGTCAAAGTTAAACACTGTACTTCTTCCTAAATTTTTATCCTAGTATGTTTTGAGACATTATTTATTTTATTTCACTAGAGCTGGAGCTTTACAATTTGACTAGACTGATTTGCCAGTAAGCTTTAGGTATTCTTCTGTCTATGTCTCAGTGCTGGGCCTGACATGTTATATGGGTTTTGTTGATCTGAACATGAGTACTCATGCTTGTCCATAAGCATATTATCTACTGAGCCATCTCTCTGTCACTTGGGCATAGAAAATCTATATCTACTCATTCAACTGAAACATTTGTGATCTATTTTACCTAAATTAAAATGATGTAGCCTGTCTAAATGTTTCTGGAGTTTCTGGAGGGCAGAAAATGTAATAGAAGTATATTTCTCATATATGAATCATCTGGAAAATATTTACCAAATTGTCATTATGGAGATAGAAATGATAATCTTTGGAATGGAAATATAACACAGTACTGATAGCTGAAACACAAATTGTAATCATTTGATGTTGGACAGTCAGTTAGTTTTATGCTTTTAATAGAGCACTTCTTTTTCAAACTAGCAGTGACTGGCATTTCTCAGATTATCTAACTGCTCCACTCCAAGTTCTGCTCATTTCCTCCAATATACTCAGCGTTTTCTTGTTCTTTTTTTAATCCCTTCATAGAGCCTCTCTGAAACTGAAAATGTTGCCTTCAGTGCCTCTTTGTTAACACTTTTCTCTTGAAGTTTAGCTTTTGTTTTCCTTCTGGTTTTTAGACAGAGTGGTCACATTTTTTTTTTTTTTTTTGCAAGCTTTATACAATGGATGAAATCCATTGAGTGCACATGGCTTACTTGTTTTTCAGGCTCTTTCTCCCCAATATACAAAGTCACAGAAGGAAAGTAAGGAAATAACAAAAGTGTGTTTCTATCAAATTTATAATTGAGCAAAATGGATAATGGCATACTGAAATAAGTTGAAACTCCCATTGAAAAAGAAAATTAAAAAAGAGTTCTGAAAAAAACATGTGATAAGTTATATGGATGTTTACTTTATAGAATGATAACTTTGGTTAATGATGATAACTCTGCTGTCTTATCTTGTTATCCTCCTTGCTGAACATATTTATGCAAAGTCTCTCTTCTCAATACTAGATAGAGGAAGAGGTGAGTGTAAGTGCATCACAGACTTATGTACTTAATCACATGTTTTCAAAAATACTTGGAAGCAGCAGTGGGGCAGAGGAGTGGTGGAATTTTCCATTCCTCGAAGCTCTCTCAAGGTGACATGACTGAGAATGACTACACTCTTCCTTAGATAAATCACATTGTCAATCAAACTCTAGTGTGGCAGACATGAGATGGATGAATGCTTGTTAGATATCATCAATTACGTTAGATGGTATACAGAGCAAGCTGATGTTCAGTGGAGGTGTGAAACATAGAAGGTTTCAGCATACCTCTTATATGGGGAAAATGGAGGCAAATGAGCCTTTACCCACACTGTTGTTAATCAGAGCTAAAACAGACTTTGCTTTTTAAAATGGGTAAAAATAGTCTCAAAAAAGGAGCAAATTTGCTAACAAAAGATAAACATAATATTTTTCTGAAGACTTAGAGGAAAAAAGGCAAATATCTGAAAAAGACTTTTTTTGGGAAGCAGATGGAGACTTAAGGAGACATCTGCGTGGTGACATCTAAAATATGGAGTAGACAGGATTCATAAATGAGAAGAAACTTGAGCATCAAAATGTAAATCTTTTCTCTCTTTTCAAAATACCATCACATGCACAAAAAAAAACCAAAACAAATGAGAAATTCAGTATTTTTTAAAATATGGTAGAATGCCTTCCATGTGCCAAAAATATCTAGGGTGAGCAATATTACATGAAGACATCAGGAAATCCATTACAGTATATTTATGGAGAAATAGAAAGAGTCTCTAAGAGTTTGTGCTGGATTAAATGTGAATGGTTGCCAAGGGCAAATTTATTTGAATGCTCAATCTCCATTTAGTGGAACTGCTTGGTAAAGATTAGGAGGTGTGGCCTTGTTGGAGAAGGTGTGTCCATGGAGTTGTGCTATGAGGCCATGCCAGGCTCAGTTCCAGTTTCATATCATTCTGATATGTGGATCAGAATGTAAACTCTCAGCTACTCTGCATTGTCATGCCTCCCTCCTTGTGGCCATGTTCCGTATCATGCTAACCCCTTGAAACTATAGTCAATTAAATACTTCTTGTTTTTAGTGACTCTGGTAAAGCTGTGTTATCACAGCAATGAAGGTGTAACTAAGACAGACATAAACAAAGATACTCACAAAAGTCACTATTTTCCTCATAGTGAGGACCAGATGAAAACACTTTGTGGAGCATTAGGAGAAAAATATAAGTTCTTTTCCATTAATTGTCAGCTAATGTCAGATTGAGTTCTCATAGGGCCAACAAGACTATGCATCTATGGAACAGTTACATGTTACTTCCAAATTAGAAGCAGTAGGAATTACAGATTTGGTATTAAAACATAAGGAGTATATGTTCTAGAACAAGATGAAAGATGTGTAATTTAGATACTAGAGCATAAGAGGAGACTCAAAGATCAGGCAGGAGATATTCTTTAAAATAAATAATGAAGGGACATTTTTCTCATATAAAAATCTAAATGAAAGTACAGAAAAATGAATTATTTAAATTGCTGAAATTGTAGTTATTCATAGTAGGAAAATATATCACAAATAATTGTGGAAATCAATTTACATAACACAGAACTGTTTCATAAATGTCTTAAAATTTTCAAGTTATATTTATCCCCATCTCCAAAAAAGTAAGAAAGAAAACGAAGTAGATAAAGTTCTACTATGCGCCTTATATATTTTGCTTGTTTTCTTTTTAATCTAAAGTTTGTTTTTATTGTGATGATAAGTAGAAAATGACTATTGCCAAGTCTTTAAAATGCTAACGATACATTTGTTTTAAAATTAAAATAAGGCACACACATTTGTATTTTGCAGAAAGAGAAGGCATGCTCTATTTATAGGGGTATAAACTTTGCTTTTATTCTCCTGATTTACCTCTCAGGCCCCCATATCTGGACTGCAGAGCTCCCATTCTTGTTCAGGTTCCAGCCACATGACCCTGTGTCTCACCTTTGCCTACTTTTTTCTTATAGCTTTTGTTGGAACCACAGGAACTTTCTCATTTTATTCAAGGTAGTCTGTGAGTTCTAAGGGATATAGTACTCCCAAAGACAATTCTTATCTATTGAAGACTGAGAAGAAGAAAAGAATCAATTTCTGGTCTCTCTAGTTCTTGAACACATTTCTTAGGCATACTTATTATGCTTCTCAGAAGATTTTCAGTGAAACTGAGCCCATATTTTCTACAAAGATATTTTCTGTGTGTATGTGATTTTATGAACTTGGAAAAATATGTTCCAAGTCTCTCTTGTGTTCTTTTCTATACTTCCTACAATAGTCTCCTAAACAAATGACTCAAGTGTACTTGAGCTTTGGAAATAGAAATGCAGCAAATAATTAGCAAGGAGCATCAGCTGCTATAATATCATTTCACAGGTGGCTGGCAACCAAAATGAAGAGCAAGTTAAGCATTTCTAACACCACACAGTTTAGTAAATGTATTTTGTAAGCTTTAGCAACTTGCATTTTTTTCTACTATTCTATACTCTAACAGAAAGCAACTTAGGGAGAGCTAGGGCTTATTTCAAATTTTTGATCCAGAGGAGAGATTCTATTATAGCAAGGAAGACACTGCTACCAGAAGGAAAGTTGTGGATCACAGGAACAGGAAATTGGCTGATTACATTTCATCTGAACCCAGGAAAACAGAGGACAAGGAGTGGAGCCAGACTAAAAGACAAAATTGTTCATTCCCAGGGCTGAACTTCCT
The DNA here is from genome assembly GCA_004025045.1 of Sigmodon hispidus. Lineage (NCBI taxonomy): Eukaryota > Metazoa > Chordata > Mammalia > Rodentia > Cricetidae > Sigmodon > Sigmodon hispidus. The sequence continues at coordinate 16,262 of PVIH01019299.1, read as the reverse complement.
CCAGCAAGTCTCCACACCATAAAGGTTTTGTGACCTTCTGAAACAGGCTGACAAATGGAGACAAAAATGTTCAAATATGTGACCCTCATGGAAGATGTTTAATAGTCAAACTAGAGCACATATTGAATAAAAATAAAATATTAAGAAAAATGGTGCTACAATGATTCTCTGTTACATACTGCTAACTAAATTAAACTGAGGAACTATTAAAATAGAAAAAATAAACAACACTTACAGTAAAAACTATGAAAGGTAAATTTTTACATAGTAGCATAAAGCTGTATTTTGGTAATTTTTTTTAACCAATGTTAGTTATATTAATAATGAGGTACTTCAAAGAAGTCTTCAACATAGTACACCTAATGATATATTTTAGCAGAAAACCTGTTAGAAAAACTATGTTTATATAATACTGTCTTTTGAATATATTTAAATCAAAATAGAATTTATTTGGGGGCTTAAAAAAGGATTGTGGATGTACATCATTTCTAGAAGTATCAAAAACTTATTTTACTTGTTTGTGTGAATTGAAGCATGATAGAAATATTATGATAATGTTATAAAATGTGTTATATTGATTAAAATCAGCATGCTGCAATTCCAAGGGGGAAATGACTAGAAGAATTTAAATGGCATCACCAGTACAGCAGTATTTAAAAGTATGCAATGATACCAAGGCATTGTGATAGAAGAAAAATTCAGCACCCTTCCTCACTTGTTTTGGGAATGTTCTTGGTTTATATTCATACAGGCTAGCAAATACAGTGAAATAGGTGGGAACGAGAATCCCAAGGTCTCCATATCCCTTGGTTGATCAGGTTGAGCCACTCAGACATATATGGCAGAGGACAGGCAGTTTCTATTGTAAGTTTAATAGCAGTATTGATTTTGAAGAACTATTTGCATATGCTTCTCTGACATAGCTGACTTAAAAGATACAAATAAAATGCTTTAAAATATTTTTAATAATTTTTTCATTTGAAGATTGTAATTACATTTTTATCCTTCAGTTTTACTCTTCCATATTTCATTTCCTATATACCCCTTCTTGCTTTCTTTTAAATTTATGGCTTTAATTTTTATGTATATAAATATATACTTCTAAACATAGACCCTTCAATCTGTATAACATCGCTTATATGTATGCTTTCAGGGTTGACTATTTGTATTTCTTATTTAATTCTAATTGATGTTTCCTTCCCTGTGAAGACTCTTTCTCCCAATCTGGGCATTCCTTAGTGACCTGTAGTTTTGTTTTCTTGTGTAGGGTTAAAGCCTTTTGGGCTTTCTCCTGTCTGCTTTAGCATGTCTATTGTTATTCTTCTTCATGTTGATGGGGCTTAAATGTTGTAGATTCTGAGATACTTAAGAGACACAATCAAACAGAAAACTCTAGGTCCCAGTGGACACATTTGTACTCCAAGCTCAGAGAACAGTGCAGAATGATGAAGAAAGTGGTGATATACAGTTTAGTATTATTTTGCATTGAGATAGTGTCTAACTACAGTGCTGAAGATGGTCTCCCAACCTGAGCTCAAATACTTGTCCAACCTCAACCTCCCAAGCAGGTAGATGAAATATCACTAAAACTAGGCAATTAGAGTAAGGCTGTGCTGCTTATACGAAGTATGCAGTGAGTATCTGAAGAATCTGAGAGTGGTAGTATCTTATTGAAAACATTCATGACTATAAAAAGTGTTGGGTTTGTAGGTATAAGCAAAATAATTCAGCCAACAACTAATGAGCTTGTAAGAGAATATCAATATCCAGATAAAATTGAATCTGTAGGTAACATGAAGATATTACCCCAGTGAAGCCATGAGCAGAGAATCTAATCTGGATTTTTCAATAAGAAAAAAAAAACCTATGATGTAACAAGTGAGTGATTGTAGTAATAAATGTAAAATACTCCATAAAATATTTGTAAGAGCAAAGAAAAGAAACAATGAAAGACCTGACATTCTTCTTGATATCAGAGACGAGGATATTTTTCATTTTTAGAACAGGTTAGAAGCAATCAAGTATTAGGAAGTCCTAAGGAAAGGAAGCTATAAACTCCAGAAGAAACATAACAAGGGAGAGTCTGTGTGATGAAGTTACTGTTTGAAGACAACTTCAATTATTACTCACAAATTATCAAGAATTAATATCAGTTGGTTTTTAATGCAAAACAAAATTATGATGATAAGACAAGAGATGATGAGTAAATGAAAAATTTCTCCTCTTCTCTGTCTCCATTTCTTCACTTCCTAACCATGTCTTTGTATTTCTTCTCCTCCCTTCCTTCCAGGAGGGCTGTAAATAAAATATACCTTGTGATTGGTTGATTGTGAGGTAGGGCATAAAAGGTAAAGCCCATGACAATAAGATTTTGGAGTGTCTTGTGAGATGACCAGTACTGAGAACCTTGCTTTTTCAGGGAAAAGGAAAGTAAGTATAACAGTCTCTGAAGAGTGAGTGATTTGAAATTCCCAGATGAATGAGTAAGACAGATGTTTTATGCCAATTTATTGAAAAAAACAGAAAGGAGAGAGAATTTGACAGCTTACTTTATGATGATTTTTAGATCATGCTGAAATAAATTATTTATGGGTAGGAAAAAAAGAAGAGGATACAAATAGTAGCATGGGCAGCACAGAAGCCCAGGAAGAAAATCCTGAACACTTGACAGAGGTGGCTCTAATAGAAGTGACGGAGGTGTGGAATTGCTGACCCCACATCAGTGACTACTCAGCCAGATAAAAGGAATCTGCTATTTGGAGCTCTTTGTGAATATTTATGCTACTTATTTGGAAATGTCATTTGCTATGTAGCTAAAACTTCTGGAAAATGGTCCTGGACCTCTGAAGTTGGAAATAAAATTAGAGAATGAAGTCTGGTTAATGATAAGATGTCCAAGAATACTGACTGATCATCTTATCCACTCTCATTCCAAATGAGCATGTTGAATGAAAAGACAGTGTCAGCAAATCAGTATATTAGAATTACCTGGAACAGTTTCTAATCATTTCAGTACGTGGGTCAATATCACAGATAATCACCAATTAGATACATTGCCTCACAAATGCCAGTTCCTTCATGGAAGGTCTCAGATCCGTGCTGTGCATTGTGATGGAGTAGTTTGTAGAACTACTTTGTAAACAGCTTGTACCACTACTGAACAGGGAAATTCTTAACAAACATGTACTGCTTAAGTGCATGTTAATGCCACTTTTTTTTTTCATTTTGTCAATGTAATACAGTATATTTAATGAATTCAGTGTAGGCTGTAGAAACTGAAGCAGTTATCCTTTAGTGTCCCAGAAGTCTAATTACAAGGCTGCTAATTTTCTTTATCTATGTTCTGATAGCTTCTCTATTTGAATAAGGAAACTGTGTAATAGAATGACTTTTGACTGTATGTTTCAATGTTAATGAGAAGCAGTTTAGCTACTTCTACAAGTTTTTCTCTTTTTCCTAATAACCTAATTGAAATGAGTCACTGAAAAACAAAGCGATACAAAACAGTTTTTCTAAACTTAACATAGTACCTCAGTACTTCTTGGGATAACAAGGGATAGATAGGAAATTTACTCCCAGCTTACCCCTTTGCTTCTTTTTCTACAACAAATATTTCATGGGCACTAAAATTTCTAATGCTTTTTAGCAATGCTGTAAAATTATCTTGTCTTATTTTACTAATTGGAACATGTAGGTAAAAATTGAAATATATGATTGGTCATATGATGAGAAATGAATGTATAGCTTATAGTAAGAAGAAAGGTAATGAGCTGACATAGACTTAGTATACATAGCAGATTGGCTATATTTTAAAGACTAACAGTTCACTCATGTCCAAAGTTTTACCATTAATGATTAATGCTTACACATTCTTTTATCCCATTTTTGGGAAGAAGTTTTCTTTGAAGTTTTCATTGAAAAATTTGCTGTAATAAGTGAAAAGATACTTAGATTTTTTTTATTTTACCTTTCCTGCCCTTCACCTTTTTACTATTTTTACTCTTCTCCTCTCTGAGCTGAGTTATCTACATCCTTAGTTTCTACTAGTAAATAAGTAGAAATTTGTTTTTTCCACAGGAAAAAAATTCTCCTGTTTTCTCCCCCACAATCCTATGGGGATCTCAAACTCAGCATACCCCAAAGCTCACTATCTTACATTTGGATAATCAATATACTTATTTCCCCAAGTTTCTAATTGTATCTCGTAACATCACAATTGAACTTGTATAGATACTAAACACTCAGTCATTTCTTTTCTGTACCCTTCTTTATCTTTCAAATCAATATATTTTTAGCAAGTGAAAACACTCACTGTGTATTCAAAGCCACTGTTTTGGAACAGCTTGGCTAATTGATGTTTTTATAGCATCTGGTAAATCTTGAAAACAAAATGGAGTGTAGGTGGTTAATTCTTGTGCCTACAATATAGTCAGAGTTGGCATCACTGTAACAGATGATTAGTGCAGGGCTTTCATTAGAGGCCAAAAGGAAATCACTAAAGGGTGTAGATATGGGGCAAAGGAAAGGCTAAGATGGGACCTATGTCTGAACTCTTGAAGCATCATTGTCAGTGCTGGATTTAGAGTGAAAGAGTAGAATTGGAGCAGGGTATCATGGTTCTCTAGAGATATAGAACTATTAGAAGGGAATTTGTTTTAAGCTGTTGGGTGACATGATAATGGAGGTTGAGAAGTCTCTAAGCCAGATATTTAGAGAACTTGGCAGTCCATTTAAGAGCTTTGATAGCCTAACTTAAAGGATGAAGAAGATGAGGTAATGTATCCCAGCTCAGGTAAGAAAAGAAACCAAAGTGGGCCCATACTCCCTTCTATCTTTTTTTGTGTGTGTGGAGTCCTTAAAATGTTCAAGATGCTCACCTATGCTGAAAGGTCACTCCACCTCGACTAAATGTACTTTTATGATTTAAATGGTAATTTTCATTGTAAATCAGTTTTACACATATACACAGTATTAATGTTTCATCTGGGCATTCCATGGCCAGTGAGAATAATACATAAATTTAACCATCACAGCCTTGACAGCTTTGTATTCACACTGGTTGAAATGCATTTAATCTACAATTAAAAGCAATGGCATAATACAGCTATCCTTGAAGCAATAAAAAGAAAAACCCACTAAATCCTTCCTCTGAAAGAGGTAATGTTCTGAGAGATATGTACATGTATGCTTTCTTCTAACATCTCTCAACTTATGAGTTAAAATGATATAAATATTGTCATATAAAAGTCAATAAATTTTGTCCATGATAAATTAGTAAGAAAAGGGGATGATGTCTACATAGGAAAACAGTCATAACAAAAAATGAAGAAATGTTCAAGGTTGTCAGTTGCTATGTGTTTCTGTTATTGGTCATGTGATTACAGGCGGCATCTATACTTCATTGCTCTTATTGAGGTTCTGGGACATTTCTAATCTTTCATCAGTTGAAATTTTATAATTTTTTCTTTCATAAATTTGTTGAGATGCCCTAAGGAATATATAATTTGAAAGATATAACTCTTCATTGCTTCCATAATAGAATAGTAGTTCAATTTCCCATTAGATATCCAGACTATGCTTGCTAGCTTTTATTGTCCACTTGACACAACCTAGAATCACTTGGAAAGAGGTAACTTTAAATGAAGAATTCCCTCAACCTGATTTGCCTGTGGCCATGCCTGTAAGATCATCTCAATTGATTATTGCTATATGATGACCTAACCCACTATGAGCAGGGCTGTCTCTGGGTAGATGCAGATCATTTCAAAAAGCTAGCAGAGCCTAAGTCACATATTGAATCTGTGAAATGTATTTCTTACTGCTTCCTGCTTGAGTTCCTGCTTTTTTTTAGGACATTCCCTGTTTGAGTTTCTGTATTAATTTCAGTAAATTATGGATTATGACCTGGTATTAGGAACAAATAAACCCTTCTTTCCCAAGTTGTTTTGAGTCATAGCATTTATCTTAGTAACAGAGAAGTAAACAAGCACAGTGACCAACCATCAACTACTTTTTCAACTATCTCAACACCATAGCTTCTTTCTCAAACTTTGATAATAGAAATACAGAGATCAAAGTGGCTGAGTCTTATCTTTCACAACACTGGAAATACTGATCAGATCTCATAATGAATTACTTCCTCCCTCAAAGCCAAAAAAAGAGCATTAAATGTCAGTAACAAAAACTATTTTATTAATAGATTACCAGGGGTAAGATTGAATAATATCCCATCTATTTTCAACAATAATTCCTTCCTTTATGAATTCTGACTATTGAATAAACTGTACTTTACATTGGATAACGAGTCAGAGACAATGTAGCTCTGTGGAAAAGCTTACCCATAATATATTCTATCTATAGACAAAAGAAAAAAGACATAAAAACAAGAAACAAAGAGACAAAAAAATCAAACAATAAAAAAAACCCACTTCACTCCTCATCTTTTCTGCCTTTCCATCATCTCTTTGTTTCAGTGGCATTGAGAGTTGCTATGTGTCATTCAGTAGACTATTCTGTTTAGAGAGATTTTCTTGCAAGTTCTCACTGTACTGAGTCAGGTCCAAGTCATCTGGATTCTGGTACACCATCAATACTGAACCCTCATGGAAACTCTTCTCAGCTATTGTTCTGCAGGACAAGTTTTTTCATGTGTTCTAGTATATCATAGATGGGGTAGATGTTGTGGTGGTTAACTCAAAGCCCTGGATGTATGCCTGTGTGGTAATTGACTTGGTCAGTCCTGGCTAATCAAGTTAGGTATCCCATGCGAATGGTGAGGCATTGGGCCAGATTTCCCGAGTTCAGGTGGTTGGCAAATCTCATATGAGTGGTAGGGACACTTCAGCCTATCCCTCATACATCAACAGGTGAATCAACACATAGTTTTCATCAGCCCCTGTGGTGACTAGGGTGGTCATAGCCAATGCATTTAATCTCAGTACTTAGGAGGGAAAGGCATGGGGATCACCATGAGTTTAAGGTCAGTTTGTTCTACAAAGTAAGTTCTAGGACACTCGGAGCTCTTACTCAGGGAAACCTTGTCATAAAAAACAACAACAACAAAAAAAAAAAAACTAATCAAAGAAACCTAACCACAAAAACCAGACTATTACAAAAAAACTATCTTAAAATTTAAGAAAAAATATAATAAAAATATTTTATAATAAAAACAGATTAAAATAGTTGGTGACCTCTAAAATAGCTCTAAAGAAGATCCCATAAGTAATTTGTTGGTATGAAAAGAAGGATAAGGATAAGCACATCTAGGGGAATCACAGGCACTAACTAAATTTCAGAACAGTTAACCAAAATTGGTCTAAGAAACCAGCAAAAAAGAACAGAACAATAGGATATATATATATATATATATATATATATATATATATATCCAATATATCAGGAATAAGTCTTAATTGTATAATTTACTACTAATAAGACACAGTCTTGTAGTGATATTTTATATATTTTTTTAAGAAAGAAACATTGCTGAAGATCAAGTGGCTGGGCCAGTCACAGAGTTAGTCATAGAGGTCAGACAATGGTGGCACACACCTTTAATCCCAGCACTAGGAAGGTTGAAACAGAAAGTGACATGGCTGAGCAGAGAAAGAAACATAAAGGCAGGAAGTGGGGTTTGGAGCTGTGTCTTGCCTCTTCCCTTCCCTTCCTTCCCTTCAGCTGAGGACTCAGAAGCATTCAGTGGAGGATTTGTGGAGACAGGATCTACACCTTTGTGACTGAGGAGTCAGTAGTGTTGAGAAATTTCTCTAGTGGTTTATTCTTCTGCTTCTCTGATCTTCAAGCATTTACCCAATATTCCCAATATTTGGCTCCCAAATTTTATTATAAGATCAATTAGGATTCATGCAAAATAGTCTAGTACTAAACAAATATTTGATTTAAATATTATTATAAATTAAATGAACCTGAAACATGTCTAGAGAACATCCCAATCAAATGCTAAATAATACACATTATCCCCAGAGAATCAAAGGATTTTCTCTAAAATTTATTCATTTTCAAAGCAAGATCAACAAATAAATGTAGGGAACTTGAAATAACACCCTACATTCTATATGACCACAATGGAATAAAGCTAGTTATCAATGATCTTAGGAACTTTGGGAAGTACAGAAACCCACAGAGAATAAGCAGCACACCAACACACTGACAATGGCAAATGAGTCATGGAAGAAAACAGGATGGAAGTCTAAAAATTTCTAGAATTTCAGGAAAATAAAAACAGCAAATAAAATACAGCCAGTTGGAATTTGGGAGGCTTCAGCCAGCCACTGACGAAAACAGATGCAGAGACCCATAGCCAAACAGTAGGCTGAGCTCAGATAATCCTGCAGAAAAGGGGGAGAATTGCAGGAGACAGTGGCGGGTTTAGGACATCACATGAAAACCCACAGAATCAGTTAGCCTGGGCTCATAGGGTCATACAGACACAGAACCAACAACCAGGAAGCCTACATTAGAACTACCTAATCTCTCTGCACATAACGGACAGTTGTAGCCTGGTCTTTTTGTGAAACTCCTAATATTGGGACCAGAGACTGTCTTTGACTATTTTGCTGGCTTTGGGGACACTATTCCTCATATTGAGCTGCCTTGTTCAGCCTTTATACAAGGAAATGCTTAGTCTTACTATACCTTGATATGCCAAGTGTTTTGGATATCAATGGAAGGTCAGGCCTTTTCTGAATGAAAATCGAAGATGAATGAATTGGGGGGAGGTGCAGAAGAGAAGTTATGGGGGAGGGACAAGGCAAGGGAAGAAATGGGATACTGTGGTCAGGATGTAAAATATATTTTAAAAAGTGTATGAGACATAATGACACAATGAAGGCAGTCTTTAAATTTTTTTCCCATACTTCCACTGCTCTCCCTCTCTTCCCTCCTTCCAGTCCTCCTTCAGCCTCCCCCACCCCATCTACCCATCCATTCCTCAGGGAGGGCAAGGAATCCCAAGGTGAGTCAGTTCAGTCTGGCATATCCAGCTGAGGTAGGTCTTAGTCCCTATCCCCTAGTATCAAGGCTGAGGAAGGTGTCGCTCTGCAGGGAATAGGATCCAAGATGTCAGTTCATGCACCAGGCACACAGTCTGATCCTACTACAAGAGGCTCCACAAACTGCTCACTCTGTTTGACTGTCATCTAAATTAGGAGGACTTAGTTCCTTTCCATGAAGATGATAGTAAGTATAATCACTTTTCTATTGGCAGCTGAACAGGGACAATTGATCCCCAAAACACTAAAATCTAATTATTCATTTAAAATCCCAAATATAGTAATTACTGTACCTCCTTGAAATTCTGGTCTCCAGGTAAGAGAAGTGATGGAATTTTTATTTGGAGAAGACACATTTTCTTAATTTTTTTGAATATAGATGAGGAGGGTTTTTAAAGTAATTCTCATACAATGTGTTTTGATAATGTTCTTTCTCCTCCTTCTACTCATTCCAGATCCTCACCTACACATAGCTCAATTTCTTGTTGTGTTTCTTAAAAATAAAAAAAAATCAAAAGCAAAACTAAATATAAAATACACACACATACACACACACACTAAAACAAAAATGAAATTGGTTTTATACAGAAAAACTACTGAGCATGTGGCCTACAATATAGTGTGGTTGATATACCTAGTGTTAATTTATTGAAGAAAACTGATCTTTCTTCTCCCAGCAGCTATCCATTGTAAATGGATTCCTGGTTTAGGGTTGGGGTTTGTTCCCATTTTTTAATTACTATTCTGCTAAGTAAACATGGTAATTAAATGACTCCTGGTAATATATTGCTGTATCCATAGGTCAGTGTTATCACTCAGGTCTGCTCACAGAGGCCTTTTTTTCACAGTAGATAGAAATTAAAACAGAGAGTCACAACTGTATTTTATTCAGAGAAGGACAGATATGGGGTTCTCTGTCCTAAACGGTATTTTTTATCACATATATCTCTTAAAGGGCCATGGATGTTTGCAAACAGAATGCAGAAAGATTGTAGAAGTAAGAGTACTCGAGAAACAGTAGGACTGGACACATATGAATTCCCAGAGAATGCGATGACATGCACAAACCAGACAAAATCTAGCTGAGTAGGTTTTAAGTAGCAAGTCTTTCTGAACATTGCAATCTATCTTAAGGTTTAAATTTCTTTCATTTAATGAAGTCAAGTAACATCAATTTTCTCTTTTTTAAAAAAAAATTAAGTATTTCTACCTGCTCTCTGCATTTTCTTGTTTGTATTTAAAGCTTCTTAGAGTAACTATCCTGAAAGCCTTAGTAATACCTGTTTCTGGGACCTCAAACATAATTGGATTATTAACATCATGTGGAATTTCTCAAGTAAGAGCTAGAGAGCATAAACATGATGTAAAGGCAAAATAAAGAGAAGATAGGCCCTGCTCATCGGGCATCTCCTATTACTTCAGATTCACCTGGGCTGATGGAATGATGACTGGAGAGCCTTGAATCTAGCCATTGAAAAGTTTTCTAATATTCAAGAGACTTAAATTTTTGCATCTAAAAAAAATAGAAACAATAATACCTAGCTAATATGACACCCTCACTTTTATTCTTGAAGACTAGTAGCCCCAGAGTGCATAATATACCTTATTAATACCATTTAATTACATGTACATCATGCTGCTATTGGATATGTTGTTTCAAATATGCATCTGATGGCAGACATGTACACATTCTTGCACAGGAGTCCATGACAGTCTGATGCTCTAAGGTTGCTATGGTAGTACATACATATAGTAAAAACACTCACACTCTCTACCCAGCTTTGATATCTAAATCAAACTTACCAGTTAGAAGACCGCATGTTCTTTTGACTCATGTTGCCCTCTCGTCTCTTTCCCTAATATTGCTCCACTGAGTTAGGCAACAACCTCATTTTACATGAAGATGCAACCAGTAGTTTATACATGCTTCTCTCCTACAAAATTACCAGAAATCTCATTGGAGCCACAGTTCCTAGAAAAAAACTTAACAGAGATAATAGTCACGTTGAGAAGTACAAATTTCTTGAGCTAACAAGACCTCAAGTAGAATTCTAGGTATTAACATCTTTAGAGTCATCAGCAATGATAATGAACTGTTCTGATCAGGCTGAAGAAAGTAAATAACTTATCTTTTTTTTTTTTTTCTTTTGAAAACTTCCAGTGGGGGAAAATAGTGATGCTTAGATGTGGCTTCATTCTGCCAAGAGTAATTTCTTCAGGCAGAAATGGAAGAGAGAGTGTTACTGTGCTGGGAGATGTTGATACCTATGAACCAGTATGCATTGCTGCTGGAGTCAAGAAGGTGTTTATACTTGGTGTGAAAAGGCCTCTGAACAAGGACAGACTTTGACAGTAAAGAAGACTCTTCAGCAAGTAGATGTTCACTTTCTCTATTGTTGTCACAGAAACATTGCCATTATCCCAACTTACAGTATCCAAGGTATTTTGTTTGTTTTTCACTTTCACTGCAGAAACCTGTGAGTCAATATATTCAAAGTTAATTGTTATTTAACCAGCCACAGGATGAATATTGCATTGGAGCCTTAGGCATTTTAGCTATAAATTATAAGGAAAAAAATCATTAGAAGTAGTCAGAAGTATGACTTCAAAGATGAGTTTTTGTCAAGATCTTTGTAAATCATAATTTATGAGATAAAGCTGGAAAAATAATGCATATTAATTCTACTAACATAAAGTCAAGAAGAGAACTGAAAGAACACTTGTATTATGTAGTATTTAGTAGAGAAAAATTTCCTGATTTTGAGAAAACCTAAGTAGCAAGTAATTATATATATGCATATATATATCTAATTATGACAAATACTAGGTAGACTTTCTAGTGTCTGAAAGACCCAAATACAATTCAGATAAAATTTTGTTTCAGTGGCTTTAAACTAATTTGCATGTAACATGACAGAAAATACTTTTCAATTCCTTTACATTTATGTTTTTGGCTATAGGACTTTTCTCTAAGTATCAACTTCAAATTTTCAATATTGATCACCTACTACTATCATTGTGAACAATACCTTACTAGAGTATATGAAGTTAGCTCATGAAATATTTTCTCAAAAATGAATATATAAATTGCTGATATTAATAAGCATTACAATGTCTTTCATCAAAGATTATTTTCTTAGTTCAGCCATGAAAGAGAAGAATGAATTTGTTACTCTTAAAACTATTTCAAGAAAACATTTCTATCTTTAGTGACACCTTAGGGGCAGGAAGTAAAAGACAACAACAGAAAAATGTTAACTATTTATACCATTGTCTTCATGCTTTGATAGTTGGTTCATATATCTCAAGACTAACATGTGAGGGTTATTAATGGGCCCATTAATATTATCTGTGATGTTGGCTGAGAATTTTCCCAGAGCACATCATTTACACCAAGTAAAGTGAGAACATGATGTTACCTTCCTTTGAATCTAAGAGAACATTTTTTTATGTTTATGCTTCAATTATGGGTTAATGGAAAATAAAATTCAGAATGTCACATGTATATGCTGTATTATCTTTCTGTAGAAAGTAGAATTTAAGTTTAGGGTAAAAATATTCTTTGGTTCTAATTCCTGTTAGTGTTTTAAAAATTCAAAGTACCAGAGCAAAGTAAAAATTATAAAAGTAAAAGCATAAACTCTGGGAAAAGTTTTGTGCCCATAAAGTTTTATAATTTATTTTTTCATATATCTGCAATAAAATGATATCAGGTGTTTGTGGATAGATGAAATGGTTTCAAGAAATAAAGTTTCTATAAATCCTTTTGTTAATGCTGAACTTTGAAACTAGAAGCTTGCTCATCATGCTTAGGATATTTCACAGTACAGTACATTTTGTCAAGTGAATACACATATTAAAAACTAATATTGTGAAACTTTTTGATAAAAAATACAGTATAATAATTTAATACCCTAAGTGTTTGCTAGTGCTTAATAATTAAATATTATAAGTTAAATTAATGGTCTTTTGGATATCAATTAAGCAAAGTTTCAGTGTTTTATCTCCAGTTCACTTTTTACTTCTCTTTTTATTCTTTTATTTTGTTTTGTTGTGTTTGTTTATATGTTCCCACTAATTTGCCTAGGCTTGCATTCAATCATTGTGCTGTCCTAAGAAGTCCCAAATTTGTGATCTTCCTGCCTCAGCAGTCAGAAGTATCTGGAATTTAACAGTCATGCACTGTTAAAGCACCCCCTTTTAGTTTCTTAATATATGTCTGGTGCATGTGAAGTCATCTGCATGCCTATTTTTTTAATATTATCAGACTGTGACTACCATTCAGACATTCAGTCTACACTGACTTTAATAAGCTGAATGTTACAGATAATCAGTTATCCAAACTAAAATATTGAAGATTGATAGCTGCAGATATTTCTATATATTCATAGTCTTACTTTTTGCCTTGAGAACAATCTAGCATGTTGTGAAGACCATGGAGTAAAAGATTAGGAGTCTCATTCTGGATCTTCTGTAGTACCATGGTAAAGGATTTTAGTTCATTTTCTTATTCAAAGTGGTGCCCACTTTAAAAGCCATATATCATTGCATAGCTTAGTTGAGAACTAAGATAAAGTAAATTTATGTAAATGATTTAGGATTATGCTTAGTAAACAGTAAACTAATTTCAATAAATTAAGTCATATCAAAGTATTTATTAAAAATTTTTAAAGATAAGGAAAGAATTTAAAGAGGTAATAACTTGATAAATCAGATCCCACATTGAAAATGGAAGCCTCTTTACAAATAAAGTACATAGACAAAGTTTAGAATGAGCGCCTGGCCTTAAGGGAACTTACCTCAACCATCTGGTTAAAACTCAGAGTCCATTGCTCCCAGGAACATACATGCTGGTCCATCTGAATTGACATCTGTGTGCATGCTGAAGTCCCAGAGGATAATTAACAGAGAAAACTCCAACAGCACTACTGACATAAGCCTGGGGAACTAAGCCATAAAATTCTCTATATAAACAAGTGGCCTATATAACTACAGAACTATAAATTCTGGTCTTGCCCCAGGGGCACCTGAAATGGCCAGATGCTCAAATAAAAGTAAACTAATTTCTGAAGTGCATGGCAAACCGCATTTTAAACTCACACCTATTTTCTGAACCTGTATTCACCAGGAGACAGGTAAATTCATGCACCTTTTTTCATGACACCTGTGTGTGATGTGTCATGAGCAAATTATGGAATATATTGCTATTTTTACCACGTAGCTTCTGTTTTCTCTTTAGATAAACATTTGACTGAAGAGTCACACATATATTATGCATTAAGTAATTATGTAACAGCTAAGCACTGGGCAGAGCTTCCAGTCCAGAAGAGAGGGAGGATGAAATGTGTGGGCAAAGGGGTCAAGATCATGATGGGAAAATCCACAGAGACAGCTGACCCAAGGTACTGGAAGCTCACAGACACTAGATTGACAGCTTGGGAATCTTAATGGAACTGAACTAGGCCCTCTGAATGTTAATGACAGTAGTGTGTGCGGCTTGGGATGTTTGTGGGCCTCTGGCAGTGGGAACAGGATTTATTCTTAGTGCATGAACTAGTTTTCGGGAGCCCATTCCCAATAGGATACCTTGTCTAGCTTTGATGAGGTGTGGAGTGTCTTGATCTTCTTCAACTTGATATGCTAGACTTTGTTAACTCTCAATGGGAGGCTTTATTCTCTCTAAGGGGTGAATGGGAGCCGATTGTGACTAGGGGGATTACGGGGCGGGGGCGGGGGGGGAGAGGAGGGAGAGGTAACTGAGTTTAGTATGTAAAATTAAAAAATCCTTTTAAAGTAACTGTAAAACTCAGTGAATTTTCATACGGAAATGTATCTCTATGATTAAAACCAAAATGAAATAAAATAGCATAATACTAGTTCTAGGAGCCCGTTGTGATCAATACTGGTTATATGAAGCACAGTCCATAAAAACCTCTGAACATCATTACATGCCTGTATCTAGTTTTGGAGTTAGTAAAGAATTGACTTGTTGCATTATGAGTGGCTTTACATTATGTTTGTACAGAATAGATAAATTTATTCCTTTTATACCAAGTATTAAACAAGTTAAGTGATGAAAAATAGAAGAACCCTATGGTTTTCATCATCATTAACTTTCAAGGGTCATCATTGATTTGATTCTTAACATGAGTCATTTGTAATTAAAATTGTACTAGGGTATACTTACACAAATTAAATTTTAATACATGAGGACAATGTACTTTGATGATATGTATCTCTTTTTGTTATTTTTGACAGACTTCAAATTTATCATTCTCCTACATTCTTAGTATTTCTGATTTAAATTTCATGGGCTTTTCTTATTTTTCATACTATACACATGAGAAATACTTGTATTGTCTGCCTTTTTGAGTCTAGTTTATTCCACTTTTTGTAATGAACTTCATTCCCTACCATTGTTGCACAAATAACATTTTATTTTTATTTATGGCTAGATACAACTCCACTGAACATACATGACACATTTCTTTATGCATTCATTCAGCTAGCCAGATTTTGTAACTTGGCTTTTGCTAGTGGGTCTATAAAACATGGCTATGCATATAATCTATCTATATAATGAGCTGGTATTGATTTTTTTAAGCCTTTGCTCAGAAGTGAAATGTCTTTACAATATAAAATTTTCAATTTAAATATTTTGAGAAAACGTCATAAGGATTTCAAAAGCAGCAAGAATAATATGCATTTCAAATATCAGTGAATAATGGTTCCTTTTAGCATTGGTTATCATTTCTTTTCTCAGTGATAACTAATGTAACCAGTATGGAATTAGATTGCACTATAATTTTCACTTGCATTTGTTAATGCCTAAAATGGCTAAGCATTTTATTCACATTGTATTGACTATCCACACTTTTCATGTAAAAAGTTTCAATTCTATGTTTTATTTATTGATCAGATTATTTGTTTTGTTGTTGTCGTTTGGTCTACATATCCATGGTGTAGAATGGAACATCTATTGCTGGTCTTGTCAGGGTTTTTTTTTTATTGTTCTTTCCTTCTTTATTTTGTATTTATCAAAAAAAAAAAACCACAGTAAAAAGAATTTAAAATGTGGAAGAGTTAACAATAACTATACAGAGGACAAGAATGATAAGCATGGCTCATCAAGGGAAGAAATACAAATAAGATTGCTACACCCATATTTTCTCTGTGTTCATCTTTCCCTCCAAATTCTCTTTTCCTTTC
The DNA here is from genome assembly GCA_004025045.1 of Sigmodon hispidus. NCBI lineage: Eukaryota > Metazoa > Chordata > Mammalia > Rodentia > Cricetidae > Sigmodon > Sigmodon hispidus. The sequence goes on along the minus strand of PVIH01019299.1, from coordinate 42 downwards.
CCATCCCTGTATATCCCCACTCAAGGTCTCCTCCCCCTCCCA